>CM060970.1:5872500-5895000 GCA_030765045.1 Tenodera sinensis
TGATGAGTGCAGATTGAAGTGAACTTGTCTTATTTTGCAAAAAGCGCGATATTCCAGCGATTTTGAATGTATAAATAGTTCTCACTTTATTTTAAGTTATTTCTTGTGGATAGTTGAACTACAAAAAAGAATAAAGTAAAACTCTAAACTACAAAAATATTAATGTAATGGTTGGACACTCGTGGAAGTTGACCATTGTGTCATTAGTGAAGTGATGGTTTGGGTCAAGCGCCGCTGCGATCGCGGTGACAGTTCCATCATTGTGTCATTGGCTATCTCCAAAAAGGAAAACTAATCAATGGCGAACTTGTGTATCTATGCGCTTCACCAAATACTGATACACGTCTTAAACGTAACTAAGTCACTAATGAGCACATGTTCAAGCCGCCACTGCGACACAGAGGTTGATCTGGACGTTAGCAGTAGAAAATCATTCACAAGCTGAACTTTACAAGTGTGAGACCTTCAACTGCGGATCATTAGTCCAGAGGAAGAAAGGAAGTAAACCTTGTGGGCATGGCCTCCTGGAATTATTGTTGTGACCTGTTTCTGTGGAGAGGCCACGGTGAACCAGAGGCGTTGTTTTGGTTGTCTTTCCAATGATGGACCATTACCGGAAGAGGATATTGGGCAAAAGTTCATGACCAACAACAACAAGCCTGAGATATCGAGACGGTGACCTCGGGAGCACGAGGATATAAGGTTTCCCAAGTGCGTTATTTAGAAATCTTTTGTGTGACTATTTCACTCATAAGTGACTTGATTGAAATCAAACAATTACGTGCATAATAATTTCAAATTTCAACCAATGACAGCCTTCATTGGCGAAAAATTTATCAAATTTAATTATCACCTCCTTTGAATTTTAATTATCACCCCTCTTATATTGTCATCATGTTAGAGAATGTAGCTGCACTGTGCTACAACAGCAAGAGCCCGTGACTGCCAGACCTTCCTTATTTTATAAAAGCGCATGCGCCCAACACAGGTAGGAACGATGGGGCTACTATGAAGGTTGGATCAGGCACGTAACAGGTAGCAAAGGGTATAAAATAGCAATCTGAAATCGTCCAAGTAGAAAACCCAATTTTTTATATTTTGAAGCGGATAAAATTAAAAATCACGTCATCCATTGCCAGACACGCACAAACTAAAATACATTGTAACTATAGTTAGGTTATACTATAAAACCTAAATTTTATATGTTCCTTGGGTGACTATAGCATGTTTCCTTAATAGAGACCCAAACACAAATTAAATGATATCAGGCATAATACATACAAGGAATAATGCACATACAATTTTTTATTGTAATATCTTCAACAGCTTTAAATGTATTATCTTTTCCAGCTTGGTTTTGGCAGCGTACTTCCATTTCTAAGGTTCCCAGGAAATGCAACGTTCTCTCTGCAACACGTGCTTTTCTCGTAGTGAAGCACATGGGCAATATGCATACCTTGCCTTCGGTTTTCTGGGCTATTTTTCTCTTACACATTCACACTCATTACTGCTCAAAATGCTCTGATACGTAGAGAAGAATTTGAAACATGAAATTGACCTACACTGCCAAACAAAACAGTGAAAAACTTAGCTTTAAACCTCATTAAGATTAACAAGCGAGATGCACTTTTGTGCGTTGCATCCACTGCGCGCGCATATCGTTTGACGTGACTGTCGTGAGGCAAGCACAACCACCAGCCGCTCTCTTGTTTCAATGCCTGGCGTGATACGCTAACAATGCTAATTCATAGCACATTGTTGTTCGATACATACTTCTCAGTAAGCATAACGCCAATGGATTAGTATATGGATAACAGGAAAAGTTAACTAGAGTATGCAACACATCTCCCACATCCACTGCTTCATTTCATATCCGTGAAAGTATAGAAAATGCAACATTCAGTCCGAGGGTGCGTTAAGCCACTTCAGCACTGAGTGTAGGTGCCTATCTGAAGTAAGAAGGAAAACGGACCTAAGTGAGTTGAGTGAATCACTGGTCCCTCCCTGGCCTTGGAGTAGAAAGAGACATCCCAGATCGCCCGACCTTGAACATCCTTGAAACGTCTCGAGCAGACTCCCTCGGAATCTCCGTTTTGCGTCACAGCTTCGTGTCTTCTTTATGGAACATCCGGGATGCCACAGTAACCCGGATTCCTCGCCAACTCTCCTTCAGCACTTACTTACAGGTCTCTGTGACGTCACTAGGTATACTGTGCCAGGTTCAGAAGGAGCGGCTTTCGTACGCAGTGCAGCACTGTACGAACATTCGGGAAAGAGGAGAGTGTGGCTTTACCTCGGTGCTCCACAGTTCCTTCCTGTCATGTTGATGTACGTCATGCACGTCTCGTCCAATCGCTGTACACCGTCTCATCCCTGGCGAACATACTCGCTCATATCTCACTTGTACACTTTAGTCGATAACATGACTAGGCCTACTTCCTTTGTCAGTCGTCAACGTTTATTTTTTGATAAAGTTGCTATTCTTTTCACAAAATGGGCCTTCACTTTCTCTATGACTTCTGCATGTTTCTTTTTACGTTCTCTACTACTCTACTAAAAAATTCTATGTCGAAATTTCACCGCCGATATATGCTTTGAAGCCCATTAAAAAAGGTCCGTGCGCGCGTGTATGCCTGTCAGACTTTGGGCAACAGAACTCAAAAATCTGATGTGTTGCACTCACATGACTTTCTCTACTCTTGTACTAACCATTCTTACAAACTCTTATTCCTATATCTTCTCCGTGTTAGTTTAGATAAACATTTGTACAAATTATCTTATTGCTTATTTCCTTGTAGGTACAAGGGGAATATTGGATTACAGTAGGCTTTGTGCAATAGTTAAATCCTTCAAAGCTTTGAGATTCCGTTCTCTTTGCACACGTAACATAAAAAAAATGAACAACGATGACCCATTTCATGAAGTTTTCCGAAACTCACACACATAACAAAGAATATCTCCGAAATGGTTCACCCTACAAGAAAATTTATTCAGACATAAATTGTGTATTTTAGCAAGATCTACATTTTTTGTATAGTATGATTTGGTCTATCTCTAACGGTTTACCAGTTATGCAAAAGTCGTCCAGAGTAAATACGACTACATGGGCTATAGCCTGAAAATTCAAGATATACATTTCATTTGACATCAAAATATCTCAAACATATGACATTTTAATAAAAATCGTTAGAGCCATTTTCAAGAAAATCAAAATTTTCAAAAAATTTCCATGTAAAGGGTAGTTTAGGGTGGGGCTATTTTCTTCAAAATCTTCGTGTCGCATCCTTGAAAGACAAACTTAAATATCAACTTTGGTTTTTAACCCACTTTTCGTTTTTGAGTTATGCTGTCCACAGACTGACAGAGACACAGACACACACGCGGACCTTTTTCTAAAAATGCTTTTTTTTGGGGGGGGGGATTCAGGGGGCCTCAAAACCTGTGTTTCCGGTGAAATCTCGACATCGAATTTTTGGGTGGAATACAATACTTCACCTACTTAACAGTAGAGAAAATAAAAATGAAGTCAGTTAAAAACCAAAGTTGGAATTTGAGTTTAATATTCTTCAAGGATGCGACAAGAATATTTTCAAGAAAATTGCTCCACCCTAAACTACCCTTTACATGGAAATTTTTTGAAACTTTTGATTTTCTTGAAAATGGCTCTAACGGTTTTGATTAAAATGTCATATGTTTGAGATATTTTTATATTTTCCTGTTTACTCTGGATGACTTTTGCATAACTGGTAAACCGTAAAAGATATATTAGTGTGAGTTTTAGGAAACTTTCCTCAAATGCAAGATCGCGATTCATTTTTATGTTAACGGAATTTGAAAGCTTTAGAATATTTGACTGTCGCACAAAGTCAAACTTTGTCGCAAGGGACTTTTTAAGTGTGACTATTAATTTATTTACATAATTTGTAATATTTCTTGAACCAAGCAATATACAGAGTTGAAACTTTGCACAGCATAATATGGTTACCATATAAATATGTACACAAAATTGATTAAAAAATATAGAAGTTGGAAAGTTCAGTCATATGTACCCTTAAAAAATGATCTTATTATGTTAATTAAATCGTTTTAAAATATTTTAAGGTTAAATAGCAATTTAAATTTACTGCTTTATTAATCGTGAAAGAGAAACGATTTAGTATATTAATCATAAGGTAGTTTAAAAAAGATAAAATTATTTTGTTGTTTAACGACGCTATCATTTGTCAGGATTACGTCAGCGTCGCCGGTGTGCCGGAAGTTTGTCCCGCAGGAGCTCTTTTACATGCCAGTAAATCTACTGACATGGAGCTGTCGTTTTTAAGCACACTTAAAAACCATCTTTCTGGACCGGGTTTGAACCCGCGATCTTGGGATCAGTAGGCCAGCGTCTAACCAACTGAGCCACCCAGAGGCAGTTTAAGGATATTACGTGCGTAAGATAAAGTAAAGGAAGGTTGCTAACCAGAGTAGGCGGCTGTAATAACATTGTGTACAATACTGCCACGCAGGTGGCACGAAGCCACCACTGCACGTGTTGTATCGTAAGAACCGCTGTCAGTGAGCAAGAGAATGTGGGGTGAGTTAGTCGTTACGTCTCCTGTGTATTAGAGCACAGAGGGCAGGTGCACCGAGGTGCATGGAAAAGAGAAACTACTAGATAGATAAGGAACGCTGCTCTGGTATCAAGCGACGTGAGGTCATGGCCAGACCTTTCGCACTGCAGCAGTCACTTTCTACGATAGAGAGGCTTTTCACTCCATCATACCTCAGCGGGCACCTATCTTCAGGAACGCATCCTATCTATCAAAACACTTAGTGACAATCTTCAGTTGACTTGCGCAGAAACGCCTGATTGTGCCCTCTGGTTTCACATCTCCTCCACGACTACCTCACCTAACAAACAATCACAAAACACTTCTAAAAAAACATGTTTATATCTGTGCATAGTCTCCTTTCAGCTAGATACACTTTTCCCCCAATATCTTCGATATCCTGTTTATAGTGAGAACTGTCGAGCTCTGTAAAATACCAGACTACACCTCTTCATTGTTGGCAGATCTTTTATCACCAAGACATTTCTTCAAGTTTGCAAACAGAAAATAATCAGAGGAACTAAATCTGGTGAATAGAGTGCAATTGGAACTTTAACTCAAGGATTTTGACCATGCTGATAAATGTTTCGTTTTAAATCTCTATTAATATTAAATAGCAGTAAATAAATGCCTGATTAGCTATTTCACAGAATACTCTAAGCAAATGCCACTCGAGGTTTTCATATTTGGGACAGTGTTTCGCTAAATTACCGTCATATGACATACCCTCCTGGTGTTACTACAGAACCTTTTCGTGTCGCATTCCTTCAAAGATCCTGAACTTGAACACGAAATTTGGTATTCAACCGAGTTTTTGAATTAGCGAATTTTTTATTTTGAGTTCGCGACTTTATATTTTTGAGTTCGCGAGTTTTTGTTTTTGAGTTAGTATTTTACATTTTACTGTTTCAGGAGGCTTACAAGTATGTATTTGTTGTAAAGTTTTGAGAAGAATGCTACACATGCTAAGTGGTGAAGTTGTAGGTATATGCTAACGGTAGCTGGTGCGATGCAAGTTCACTCCATTACATAATAAAGTTAACCTTGGTACGACGACTGACGTGAAAGGATGCTTGATGAAACAAATAAACATCGGCCTTGAGACGCATCCAGGTCATCGGGAGCGGAACAAGGAACTGGCGTAAAACAACAATCGCATCTTACCTACAAGTCGAGTGACCACATAGTCTGAACATGCACAAATCACACTTTACTCAGTTAAATTACCACAGCTATCAAAGTTATCGCTCTTTCTTTACTGACATTTTTATAACACACTAGCTGAAATACTCGAAGTTATGTGTTACACTTCTGTTTCAATCATAGAAAACTAATTGTATGAATTGCATACTGAAAGGCGAATAGAGAACGAAATGTGCTCGTGTTTCGTAAAAGAAAAGCGGCGAGAAAACCGTGTGAATTTAATATGTAGCATTTGTATTTCAATTCAAAAAAATTGTATCAATTGTATGTAGGCAAGCTTTAGTGAAAATATTACATAAAAGAAAAGGACTGGAGAGAAATCATGTGAATGTTACGTCCTTTAGCAAAGTAGGTATGATTTGTTACGATCAGTATGTGCTAATTAAACTCAAAGGACCATCTCCGGAGGTAGTTGTGACAAAAGACATAGACAAAATGTTACAAAAAAACATCGATCTCGTTTAAGCACACAGTTACGTCAAATGGTCTTTTTCGTGAGGTGAACAATTTCGGAGATATTCCTTGTTATATGTTCCAGTTTTGCTATTCATTGTTTTATCTCTTGGCCATGCAAAGAGAAAGGAATTTCGAAGTCATCATACAGCGACCACTCTTAAGACATTTGTGTATGGCCCAAAGGCTACTGTAATTCCCTTGTACCTACAAGAAAATTAGCAGTAAGAGAATTTCTACAATTTTTTTTTTCAGTTAATAGAAAGTTGATACAAAATAAGGTCTTGTGATACGTTTGTAGAAGAGTGAGTAGAGAAATAAATTTGAACGTTATGTATTAGTTTTTTTAAGATATAATTTCGCGTTATAATTGCCAATTATTTACGAACATATGTAAATTATTGTAAACACAATGCTTATTAACATCTGTTGGTATGATTCCTCTTTCAACCCCTAAGTGAATAAAACCGTAGTTAAAATGGAGGTGATTTCTAGGGTAGCACAAGATATGTTGAAAATACTCACTGCGCGTGTATGTTAGGGCGATTTTAACGCGCGAATAAGACGCTAAAAGATTATTTCAATGCGTGGATGATAAGCTTATAGCTACATAAAGTTAATGCAGCCCTAGACCCGGACCTGAAGTAAACAAATCGCATTAGCCTCGCAGTAGTTCCCGAGGTCCCTGGTTCAAATCCAGTGGAGTGCGATGAATTTTTACTTTTTATAGAGCAAGCATTATATTCCACCCAAAAATTCGATGTCAAGATTTCACCGAAAATATGTTTTGAGCCCCCCCTGAATAAAAAAAAAGAAGCATTTTTAGAAAAAGGTCCGTAAGTCTGTCAGTCTGTGGACAGCATAACTCAAAAACGAAAAATCTGTTAAAAACCAAACTTTGTATATAAGTTTAACGCCTTTGAAGGATTCGACACGAACTTCTTGAAGAAAATAGCCCCACCCTAAACTACCCTTTACATGAAAAATCTTCGAAAATGTTGATTAATTTAAAATGGCTCTAACGATTTTGATTAAAATGTCATATGTTTAAGATATTTTTTTGGCAAACGAAATGTATATTTTGAATTTTCTGGCTATAGCCTATGAAGTCCTGTTTACTTTGGATGACTTTTGAATAACTGGTAAACCGAAAGAGATAGACAAAATCTTACTATATGAAAAATGTAGATCTCGCAAAAACACACAATTTATGTGCAAATAATTTTTTAGGATGAATCATTTCGGAGATATTCATTGTTGTTTGTCTCAGTTTCGGAAAACTTGAACTTTCGTCAAATGCAATATTGTTGTTCATTTTTTATATGTTAAGCGTGCAAAGAGAACGGGATCTCAAAGCTTTTAAAGATTTAACTGTCACTGAAAGCATACTGTATTACCATATTCCCCTTGTACCTACAAGGAAATAAGCAATAAGATATTTTCTGCAAATGTTAGTTCGTAAGAATGGTTAGTACAAGAGTAGAGAAAGTCATGTGAGTGCAACACATCAGAATTTTTTTCGGGCGTAACAATCGGTAACATTCCATTCCTTAGGATCCCACTTTTAGATTTACAGTCGTAAACGGCCACCCAGCAAACGGTATGTGCACTTTAGTCCAGTTTTGCGCTTACTAAAACGTATTGCTAGACGTTCTTAGACGAATGAGGAAAATGTAGAAGACAGCTGCTTAAGGGACAGAACTTACTCCTTGCTAAAGCACATCTAAAAACATACGACTCGTTTATTGAGAACGAATTCCAGGTTTCCAGCCGGTTTTACAAACTTTTTATTAAAGTATACATAACGCAATTCAGTAAACGCTTCTGATAAAATGGACTTATTATATGAGTACACTAACATCAACTAAAAAGAAAACGGCGGATTGTTGCACCTAGAGCCTGGGTTGGTTGCAAGAAGTTAGACTACGCGCCCCATCGATCGTGGACCCGTACAGTCAAAACACACATGTTATTAAATAACAGTTTATTTAAATGTTTGCGTAAACTACGTGTTATATATCTTAAATAATATGCATAATGGCTTTTGCCATTTAAGTGATAATATTAGAACGCCCAGCAAAGGGTTAAAACTGTCTTAAAATGTTAAATTAGGCACGAAAAGTCGCGAAGTGGCAATGGCATAGTGCTGGCATGCACGGTAGTACTCTGAATATGCTTTCAGTCAAGCGTCCAAACAGCTGGATAGAATTATAACTGTGCGCTAACCTCAGGGACACGTGTTCGTGTCTCTGCCTTGTACAATTTTTTTCTACTTATCAAAACTTGGAAATAGAATTCACAATAAACCAATTTTGAAATCCCTGACGGTTTAGGACATTATAATTTAAATCGTTTTTGGTGCGTTTAGTAATAAAATAGATATGACTTCGGCCCCATTAAACAGTACCTATGATGAAGTGTGTTGTTATGAACGCCGACTACCTGCATTCTCCATGTGTATGCTTTCACAGGCCTCGACGGTGCATTCGGATATGCCTTTGAGAAGCAAGAGCCAAGTACAAGCAGCTCAACATCTATACTACGAGAGATATCGTCATATACAACCTTAAAATGGAACTAAAACAATTACGAATTCCAATAATAGCAGCTTTAAACACAATAATTGTTCAACCAATGTTATTAGTGAATATTACACGGTAAAAAAATACTATATGTAGGTATTCGAAGCTCTGTGCAGCTACACTCACTCTTATACAGAATATTCTTGTAAATGTTTATTTCCCTATCTATTACATTTTAATCGACATAAGCATTGTCTGTCTCTTACTGTTTACCATTTATACAAAAATCATTCAAAATGAAGATGTCTGAGGACATTCCTAGAAAATTCAATTTATGACTTAGGAACTGCCATGGAATCGCGTGTTTGTGTCCGCCGCTGGATACTGACTGAAGGCGTGGAGTAAGATTCTCCAAAGAGACAAGGTTGGACATCCCTGATACAGTCAATGATAAAAGCAATAGAGGTGCCATTTAGAAGCAGTTGCTCTCATGTTGTATGACAACTGAACAACCACGGAGCGACATAATGCGGGACAAGTGCCACAGCTGGCTTTTGTTAAATTCTTGGAATTTCGCAGTGCTCTTTTGTTTTCGACGCAGAGGCAATAAAGGAAAGAAGCGAGCCGGTTGTTATCCAATTGAGGTCACATCACGTTTTACCCCCACGTACATCGCCAACACAACTCAATTGACCTTAAACAACTGCGGCTATTCTCCCAAAGTACGGCTACAAGCAAGTTGGTCTGTGCACACTGATAACGCAATAAGACACAAATAATGTCTATGATCCAGAAGACGTTGGGAAACCATGCAACGCGTTCATCGCGGAGGCTTCCCGGGTCACCAGGCGAAGGCTGGGAGGGATTTCTATATCCTCCGAATTTCCTCTGCCTCAATTTCGTTAAGGAGGGGAACCGAAATAATCCAGCCTTCGCCGGGGTGCTTCCAACTGGGACCCTGCCCTCTTCTCTGTCGTAGGAAGGTTCCGGCCGCCCTTAGGATCCATTCATCTCATCTATCCTCCCGTGAGAGACTTAGAGACAAAAATCACCTTTGGGTCGAGTTACTACATAGTTGTTACTGAGACAGCCGTATGTGTTCCAAATGAGTAAATAGACCCTGGTTCTTCGAACAGATTGTCACTTCCAACAAGACGGGGCTCCACCTCATTCCTATATTATGAGAAATTTTCTCGATCGCATATTCAAGGAGAGATGGATAGGACGAAGGGGAAGGATCTCCGTATTTCTTCTTCTTCTTCCTGACAAGGTTTAGGCCTCTAGACCTGTTGCGAGGCTAAATAAAGTGGTCGCTCCATCTTCTCCCGTTGTCGTCCAATGTTTCTCCGTCCAGAAGGTCTGTAAAATAAAGCTTGCCGTGGGTATCTCGAAGGGGACATCCTTAAAACATGGTCTTTCCACTCTTTCTGATACCGTTGAATCTCTTCAATTATATTTTCTTCCATAGGTTATGCTCGTATATCAGTATTTCTCATTCTGTCCCATCTTGTTACTCCCAATAGTGGTCGTAAAAATCTCATTTGGGCTGCTTCTAATCTGGATTTTTCCCTAGATCGTAGGACCCATGTTTTGCAAGAGTACTTTAATGCTGGTTTGGACACAATATTATGTAATCTTTGTTTGACTTCTTTTCTCATACTTCTACCGAAGTGTCTTTTAATGCATCCATTTAGTTTATTGTAGGTTTCTATATTTTCCTCAATATCTGCTTTTGTGTTCCAAATTGGTATTTTAGAGCCTAAATATTTAAATGTTGATACTTGTTCGATTATATCTTCCTCGATAACGATTTTTATTCTTTTTTTGTTCTCTTCCTATCATTGCCTTCGTTTTCTTTCCCGAAATTTTCATGTTATATTTTTCCCTACTTCATTTAGGTGTTTGACTGCTTTTTGTAATTCTGTTTCATTCTCGGCTAGCAATACCTGATCGTCTGCAAATATTATGGTGTCAATATTCGTATTATTCAATACTATTCCTCTGGGTTTATATTTTATTCTCCATTCTTCAATTATTTTATTTAAATATAGGTCGAACAGTATTGGTGACAATCCGCAGCCCTGTCTTAATCCCTTGTTAACATGCGCCCTTTATTTTCCATAACTTATTTCGTTGTACTCTGTCATAAGCTTTGATGTAATCTAGGAACAGTAGGCAACTTTGTAAATTATATTCAGGCCTTTTCTCTAAGATCTGTTTTATAGTAAATATGGCATCGATACAAGACCTTCCCTCCCTGAAACCGTTTTGCTCTTCTCCTAAAATTTTTTCGGCTCTTGGGTATAATTTCTTTTTTAGCACTCTTTCCAGATTAGATTGAAGAGTTGTAGTAGCCTATTCCTCAGCTCCGTATTTAATCCTTCTAACTTTTACATTTGGGGGATTTTAAAGAACATCGCGTACGTCACCAAAGCACAGACACTGGAGAAAATGAGAGATCAGATTGAAGATATTGTACTAGCAGCAATCTAGACGGCATTTCCCCCTGTTCGATGTCACTGTATTGTAGCAGAAGATGCGTATTTTAAACATGCTTAAGGAATACAACACAATAAAAATTATATTTCTGGTTGCATTAGCGTTAGGATCTGCTGACTTTCATATAATTTGCTACAGACTGTTGCATAAAATAATCTGCTCATTAAACTTTGCATTGAAAAGAGGCATGGATTCACTCAAAAGCCAGGAATGACACTTGCGAAAGCTGGTGGTAGAGTTTCAAAAATATCTCTTAGTCCCAATGCCCAAATTGTCTTCACTTTCTTAAATATCATGAAACCTTATATCATAGTCATTATACATACACTTCATATTTATTTTTACGAAAGTCCCACTATCAGAGTCCAAAAATGACGATAAAACACAGGCAATATCTTAGACAACACTTTTTTTCTTAAATAAGAAACTGTCATTCTTCCACGGCAAATAATACTTATTTACGTAAGTACTGATTGTATTATGTGTAGTGTATAAGTGTCACAATGAAAATATTATACCTACGTTTTATGGAATTTTAGTATTAAAATACGCAAAAATAATGAATATGTTTGACAAATGTAAAATTATAATGAATCAGATCACAGATATAGGTATGAAGTAATATGGTTGCTGTTTAATTTGTTTCAACACTTATAGAGAATAATGGAAGGTAATTATAAAATTATTGAAAGTATAGATTATATTTCGCTTGTCATTTTAAAAGAAGTGCTCACAGTTTATTAATTACAAAAAATATAAAAAAAAAAAACATTTACGAAAAAGAACATAAAAAGCTTCGTGGATCGAAAAACGAAAAATGACGCTTTCAGGTGTACTTGCAGGCACATTGGAGAAAATTACGTAATGGCGGTGATGACGTCATTGTTGTCTCGTTGCCACAGTAAGTACTTCAATTGTTTTCTGACACTGGTGCCAGAAATACAGTAATTTCTACATTTATGTCGTCATAGTAAGCAGTTATTGCATAAAGTGTATTTAACGTTTTGTTAGAACAAAGTATAGCTCTTATTGCGTAGTAACTACGAACGAAACCAGCACTTATTATATTTCTAAACTAATTCCGACGTAAGGAACCCAATTAATATCAACACCGCTAATGTTTTAGTCCGCGCAGCACGTGGGGAAACGCGCGTGACTTCGCGCGCTGTTGGTCGGTAGCCACAGATATGTGTTACGTTATATCTGCTTTAATAGCTTCCATTTGCATGGCGCCTATTAAACCCAACAATTTAACATTTAGAAAGTTAAACACATGGGTATTTATTTACAAATCACACTTTAGAGCGAATTGCACTCTTAACTAAATCGCATACTTTTTACTTTCTCTACTGGTAAGTCGGGGAAGTATTGTATTCCACCCAAAAATTCGATGTCAAGATTTCACCGGAAATATATGTTTTGAGACCCCCTGAATCCAAAAAAAGCATTTTTTGAAAAAGGTCCGGGTGTGTATCTGTGTGTCAGTCTGTGGACAGCATATCTCAAAAACGAAAAGTAGGTTAAAAACCAAAGTTGGTATTTAAGTTAAATGTCTTTCTAGGATGCGACACGAAGATTTTGAAGAAAATAGCGCCACCCTAAACTACCCTTTACATGGAAAATTTTTCGAAAATTTTGATTTTCTTGAAAATGGCTCTAACGATTTTGATTAAAATGTCATATGTTTGAGATATTTTGATGACAAATGAAATGTATATCTTGAATTTTCTGGCTATAGCCCCTGTAGTCGTATTTACTTTGGACGACTTTTGCATAACTGGTAAACTGTTAGAGATAGACCAAATTATACTGTACAAAAAATGTAGATCTTGCTAAAATACACAATTTATGTCTCAATAAATTTTCTTGTAGGGTGAACCATTTCGGAGATATTCCTTGTTATGTGTGTGAGTTTCGGAAAACTTAGAACTTTCATGAAATGGGTCATCGTTGTTCATTTTTTTATATGTTACGTGTGCAAAGAGAACGGAATCTCAAAGCTTTGAAGGATTTGACTATCGCTCAAAGCCTGCTGTATTCCAATATTCCCCTTGTACCTACAAGGAAATAAGCAATAAGATAATTTGTACAAATGTTTATCTCAACTAACACGGAGAAGATATAGGAATAAGAGTTTGTAAGAATGGTTAGTACAAGAGTAGAGAAAGTCATGTGAGTGCAACACATCAGATTTTTAACACTGTTTTAGGCTTCTTCCTCGTCATACACGGAGGGAATTTTAACACAGTTTCTTTGAACTCCTTGCGAACACACACAACGCTGGTTTCTGATAAAGCGCTATATTCTGAGGTTAGGTTTACTAAATCATTCACAAGTACACACACATTAGCTTGTGGAATATGTTTAACACGATTTGTTTTTCACTTCTTCTTAACAGTTTTCCCTTAACGTGTATTCTGCAACACTCTCTCAACACAAGTTAGCCACCATATTCCTTACTGGCCGACTGGTATAGTCTGTTCACCAGTTGTTCACAATCTAAAAACAACTCAGTAGGGCTTTCCCAATTCTCAAATAAAACTTAAAAGTGAAGTATGTTACAAAGGAAACATTAATCATAATTATGGACAGATTTTAAAAAACAATAACATTAAAAAATGCTGGATCTATTTTCTTTTCTTCCTCAGAGCGTGCTTCGGTCGGGCTACGAACGTTTGTGTATTTCAAGTAGGCTGCTTATTTCGGCAGCACTATAAAGCTTATCTTGTACATGGTTTACGCCATAAAAATAACATAAATTGTGTGCATTAACGATATCTGCACTTTAGTGCCCTAAGATTGTGTTTATATTCTACAGTTTATCAATTATACAACATTCTTTCATAATGAAGGGAACTTCAGAGGTTTTACACTGAAAATTTAAAATATCTAGTTGTTACTTTCTCTAAGAGACCATTTACTCCGTAGTTATTGTGTAAGCAGAATTTAAAATACTGCCATCTATGAACTTGTTAATGACTTCCCAGTGCCTTAACCTGGGACATTTAAAAGAGACTACAATGATTATTTCAGAAATGGTTAATTCTACGAAAAATTTAATTTCTGCAGGGAACAAGTGTTTACTTTTTAAATTCCAGAAGCCTCTCCTCAAGTTCTTTCTGAAAATGCTGATTCACTGCCATGCTTGTGCTGATGTAGGTATGTATATTTCTGTGGACGAATGCCAAATGTAGTACCGTTAGTCGGCTACAGAGTGGCGCTGGAATCAATACCAAACGGTATCATCATCACTCTCACCGTTAACTTTACCAATTGTGTCTTTTATTGAGTGAAACAAAACTGAGCAGTGGCGGCTCGAGCTGCAAGGCCCGTGTCGTAGGCGATCACAACATTTGGAACGAACTCCCATACCCTGATATTTTTACTTTCTCTACTACGTATAGTAAGTACGCCAAGTACTGTATTCGACCAAAAATTTCAATATCGAAATTTCACCAGAAAAGTTTTGAGGCCCCCCTGAATAAAACAAGCATTTTAGAAAAAGGTCCTCGCGCGCGTGTGTGTGTGTCTGTAAGTCAAAAACGAAAAGTCGGTTAAAAGCCAAAGTTGGTATTTAAGTTTAATATCTTTCAACAATACACGAATATTTTGAACATAACTGCTACACTCTAATCTACTCTTCTCATGGAAAATTTTTCCAAAATTCTGATTTTATAAAAAATGGTTGTAAACGACTTTTATTAATTGCCATGTATTTTATATATTTTTATGACAAATGAAGTATATAGGTATCCTGAGAATAGTCTCTAAAATTCTCTTCATTCTGGATAACTTTTGTATAACAGGTGAATTGTAACAGATACACAAAATATTACTGCACTAAAAAGTAAGGCACATTAAAACACAATTTATGCCTAATACACTTTTTTTCTGGAGCTAACCATTTCCGAGGTATTCTTGGTTATTTGTTTGAATTTTCTAATGCTTATTATTTTCTTAAATTGGGAAGTGGTTATTTGTTTTTCATCTCTTGAACATGCGAAATGGATGAAATTTCAAAGTCTTCACAGAGTGTTCCCTTGTACCTACAAGAAAATTAGTAATAAGATAATTTCTATAAATTTTTGTCTTAACATGAAGTAGATAGAAGAATGGCTGCCTCCGTAGCGCAATTGGCGCTCCTCTGGCGCGGAGGACCCGGGTTCGATCCCCGGTACCAGCATGGATATTTTATCCCCTCAGCCTCTTCAAGTCCTGGGGGACCAATTGAGGAGCTGCTTGATGGAGAAGTAGCGGCTCCAGGTCGAAAAGGCTGTATAACTGGCTAGGGGTGCTGACCACGTCCCACCCTCCAGCACTGCACCCCAACAATGACACCTGTAGTGGGGGACGCAGCGGCTGGGCGGCAAGCCTTGGCCCTTCATGGGTTGGTGCGCTAGGGGTTTAGATAGAAGATTTTGTTTACAATGGAGTATGATAAATTAATCTTCGGGGACTGTACACTAGCCGCCACTGGTATGTCATGTTTTACTGTTGCTCCAAGAATAACAAGCGGTGTCAATAACCTTGTTACCACTTTAATTCCTTGACGTGCTCTCCAACATGTGATGAATTGATTGCTGTCGAAGCTTAGCAACAAACCACACAAGAAACGTACCAGCGCTGTCCCCGACCTGGCGTATAGATAGAAGGCTTTGGTGATTTCAACGCCCGAGAAGAAAGAAACCCAGTTTAGTTTTTCATTTCCGTTTTCTTCCTAAGACCATGGCTGTTTTATAATAGAAAAGAGAAAAACGTTCTAACATTCACACGACTTGCATAAATATGAAAAAAAAAAAAAACTGATATTTTGCAGCTGAGAAAATTATATATGGTATATAATATGTACATAATGGTTTATTACTTCACTAACTGCCGCACGAACATTGTATGAACATTGCTGTAATGTCTTTATGTCAATTCGAATAAATTTGCTTATACAGTTTAACGTTAAGACGACAAATCTCTGTTCCATAGCGCGCCTGCCGCTGGGAGGGTCTGGTACGGGTGCACTGAGCCTCGTTAGGCCCGGGAGAGGTCAATTGAGGAGCTATTCTGATAGAAAGGTAGCGTCCCTAAAAGGTCAAGTTGTCGCCTTATGGTCGGGGAAGTCGGTGTGTTGACCCCCGTCACCCCAACCTGCACTCCTCCGTAGCCTTGGCTGTGCTGGAGGACGCAGCGGCTGGGCGATGAGAAGGCACCCTAGAGATTGGGGATTTGAAATAGAACTTTGCATAATCTTGGAAACCGTTTACTCCATGAAAAAGTGCATTTGTCATAACTTGTGTTTTAATAAGATCTACATTTTGTATAGTAAGATTTGATCTATCGCTTACGGCTTTGTCATTAAGAATAAAGAGAACTTCTTAGGTTACATACATACATTTCCAAAAAAATGAAGTTTAACATTTCATTTGCCATGAAGGCATCTTAAACTTGGCATTTTTATCAAAATCGTCAGATATTTAAAAAAAAATCATGGCTTTTCAAACATGTTCTATGTAAAGGTTACCTGGCAGGGGATATTCTTAAAAATCTTAGTGTCGCATCCTTGAAAAATATCAAAGTTAAATACTAACTTTGGTTTTTAACCAACTTTTCGTTTTCAGTTTTGTTTTTTTCGCAGACACAAACGGCGTGCGGACCTTCTTCTAAACATGCTTTTTTTTTTTTTGTATTCAGAGGGCTTAAAGCATATTACCGGCAATATTTCGATATCAAATTTTTTAATGGAATACAATACTTCCATACTTACACTACGTCGTAGAAAAGCTAAACTTAAAAAAAATATGATTTTGTTGTTTAACGACGCTGTCAATTGCCAGGATCACATCAGCGTCGCCGGTGTGCCGGAATTTTGTCCCGCAGGAGTTCTTTTACATGCCAGTAAATCTACTGACATGGAACTGTCGTTTTTAAGCACACTTAAAAACCATCGCTCTGGGCCGGATTTGAACCCGCGACCTTGGAATCAGTAGGCCAGGTTTAAACATGCCGCATTATCCACACCATGGAACTTACATTCCGAGTATCGACATCGAACTTTTGTATGTAGTATAATACTGCCATGCTTTTTGTACGTGGAGAAAAAGAAAGGAGCCTGAACCTAAGTTAATTGTAGAATGTGTGTTTATAAGAGGAGAATGACAGTACACATGGAACTTACCTTTTCTCCGCGGCTGAGGAATTCCCACATAGGTATGGAAGAACCGGAGGAACTTCTGCAACAAACTAACAGCAACACCAAGCTGCCGAAGACAGCCAAACACCGCATTTTGTATCGGTTCAAGTAAGTATAAAACACGTCAAATATGAGTGAGTAGTAGGTCGTGCGTGCGTACGAGTTACCCTCTCACGTATCTTATTGCGACTGCCTTGTGGTTGATCTCGTCTGGCCAAGTATACCACACAGTTTCATGTACCTCTCTGCAGATGGCGCTGCTGGTATTCTACAAGGTCCGTTGCCTCCGCTTTAACTCGCCGCCGTCCCGTGTGGGAGTATTTGGGATTTCCTGAATTCCATAACGTATCTATGTATGTGTGTGTGTGCATGTATGTGTGTGTGTGTGCATGTATGTGTGTATGTGTGTGTGCATGTATGTGTGTGTGCATGTATGTGTGTGTGTGCATGTATGTGTGTGTGTGCATGTATGTGTGTGTGCATGTATGTGTGTGTGTGCATGTATGTGTGTGTGCATGTATGTGTGTGTGCATGTATGTGTGTGCATGTATGTGTGTGTGTGTGCATGTATGTGTGTGTGCATGTATGTGTGTGTGCATGTATGTGTGTGCATGTATGTGTGTGTGCATGTGTGTGTGTGCGTGTGCGTGTGCGTGTGCGTGTGCCTGTGCATGTGCGTGTGCGTGTGCGTGTGCGTGTGTGTGTGTGTGTATGTGTGCATGTATGTGTGCATGTATGTAATTTTTTTAACAATAGCATGCCCCATTCCGTATGAATACTACATGCTTGCATTTATTTACATACAATTTACATTTTATATACATGTATATTTGTTGGTGATATTGTATTTGAACATTTACACTTTTATTTACCTCTAATTTTTTATCTAGCTGTACGTCTGTGTGTGTGCGTGCGTGTGTGTGTGTATGCGTGCGTGGGTGTATGTGTGCGTGCGTGTGTGTGTGTATGTGCGTGGGTGTGTGTGTGCGTGCGTGTAAGAATGTCCCCTAGATGTCTGGTGATAATATACGGTGACACGGAAATTCCTCCAAGGCGGCAACCGTGTCTGCACGGCGCCTCACAAACATCGCGAAAAGTTTGATGTCTTTCAAGGATGCGACACGAAGATTTTGAAGAAAGTAGCCCCACCCTAAACTACCCTTTACGTGGAAGATTTTCGAAAATTTGTATTTTCTTGAAAATGGCTCTAACGATTTTGATTAAAATGTCATATGTTAAAGATATTTGTATAACAAATGCAATGTATATTTTGAATTTCCCGACTATAGCCCATGTAGTCCTGTTTACTGTGGACGACTTTTGAATAACTCGTAAGATAGACAAAATCTTACTATACAAAAAATGTAGCTCTCTCTAAAACACACAATTTATGTCCAAATAAATTTTTATAGAGTGAACCATTTTGGAGATATTCTTTGTTATTTGTATCAGTTTCGGAAAACTTAAAACTTTTCTGAAATGGAACATCGTTGTTCATTTTTTATAGCTAAGCGTGCAAAGAGAACGGGATCTCAAAGCTTTAAAACATTTGACTATCGCACTAAGCCTACTGTATTCCCATATTCCCCTTGTACCTACAAGGAAATAAGCAATAAGATAATTTGTACAAATGTTTATCTCAACTAACACGAAGAAGATATAGGAATAAGAGTTTGTACGAACGGTTAGTATAAGAGTGGAGAAAGTCATGTGAGGATTTTTAAAACTAGTTTTAGTGCCTTTACTTACCAACTATAAAACGAGATGCTGAAACTGGCCATTGTCGTTCTGGCAACTCTTTAGGAAACTATCCATCACTCGCCGTAGTTCTCGTTGAGAAATGCTGGCAATTTCCTGGCGGATATTTTGTTTTAATTTTTCCAGTGTGTTTGGGTTTGTCTTGTATACTTCATGTTTCAAGTTACTCCACAGACAGAAATCTCTTATCGGAGCTCTGAGAAATCTTTCTCCGCTATTGGCGCACCGTACACCAATGTTTTTGTCATGAAGGAGCACTTCATAAGTAATATTAGGTTCTGAGTTATACGGCCAATTGAGGCCTGTACATACAGAAATGCAATTTTGTCCCTTCCTTTCGATAATTAATCGACAGGGAGCGTGATTTTGCCCTTTTTCAACAAGACTCTACATCTCATACAGTCAATCTTTCGTTGAGAACAATTCAAAGTGTGTTTCAGGAAAGGAGTATAGAGATTTCTGTGTTCGGGACACTTGCCATTAGGGACAATTGCACTCAATCACCCTTATACTTGCGTAAACACTAGTGGTTCGCTAACACCGTCAAATGCTTCTACATTGTTTACATCCCGTCATGCTTGGTCCTTCAACAGTGAACACATATTTTTGTACGTATGCCGTTACTTTAAGGAAATGCATAAGATTTTAACTTTCCTCAACATGTTTCCTCAATGATCGCAAATAACGACAAATTGCCTCCTGTCCAAGAATCCATTTTCTGGTTAGTTAGTATTGCTGAGGGAATTTTGCAAATAATGAAATTCCATTTACAAAATCCACAAACTGAGAAAGATAAATGTATTACAAATCAATTTTGTTCCAACGATATCAGTTCTCTGATCTTGCCATAAAATTAAAAGAAAGTCTTTTGGAAACTTCTGTTGATAGTTCACTGACAATAATAGTTGAAAACATATTTGTAACTTCTGGTGTTAAGCATGCAGAATACACTGCCTTGTTCTACTTATTTGTGAGAGCTGCAGCGACAACAATCAAAGCGAAACAAAGAAATCTCTTGAATACAGAATCATTGTTGATATTCGCGCTGACGTATAGAGCAGCTCGTGTGCAGCCGTTTCAAACATCTCGTACATATGTAGGTACAAAGTCATGTGTGCGCGCTATCTCAGTATAGTTCCTGTATTTATTTTATACATTTATAGCACAATCCTCCTTTTTGTAATATTTAATCAATTATAAAAGTTTAAATCTGTTTGGATATGGCTGCAGGTACACGTTTTGAATGAAGGATAATTAGAGGTAGAGGCTAGAATAGAACAGTCTTAGGGGTAGTACCTACCTGGAGAAAAAAAGGTTCACTACACTGGTCTACATGAAGTAGACACAGCAGGGATGTCTTTAGAGAAGCTTACGTAATGAGCAGCTATACCCCACTCCACTCCTTCAGTCAGTCAGTATGCAGTGACGGACACAAACAGGCGATTCTAAGTCATAACTTGAATTGTCTGCGAATGTTCTCAGAAGTCCTCTTTATTCTGGACAATTTTTGCATAAATGGTAAACAGAGACAGACAAAAGCTTACTATATAAAAATACACAATTTATGTCAAATACTTCCTTTTTCTTTTGAGTGAACCATTTCCGAGATATTGTTTATTTGTTTGAATTTGCCAATCTACTTTTTTTTTTCAAATAGCAATATCTTGTTCGTTTTTTTATATCTTGACCTTGCAAAGAGAACGCAATTTCAAAGGCATCGCATAGTAACCAGCTCTTAAAACACTTTACTATCACTTGAAGCCTACTGTATTCCATATTCCCCTTGTACGTACAAGAAAATCAGTAATACGTTTATTTCCGAAAATGTTTATGTCGATTAAAATGTAGCAGGTATATAGAAATAAACATTTACAAGAATAGTGTGTATAAGAGTGAGTATATCTCTACAACAAATTGAACTATATGTTACAACACTTGGTGTATCTGTGCACTTCACCAAATATAGATACACTTGTTAAACGTACGTAACTAAGTCACTAATGAGCACATGTTTATCACATAACATTTGAAAGCACTTTCGTATATAAACGTAACGTAACCAAACTGCCACTGCAACACAATGCACGGCTGTGGGTTAAAGAGTGGCAAAGTTGGCGTGGAGTGGACGGAGGTAAACCCAAACTTCCCACTTTCGAGTGCATGTAGTCGCAGAGAAGTGAGGAGAGAAAGTAGTATGCATGCCGTAGTTGAAGGACGTGCTACTGATGTATATTCATGTGGATGGATGGCGCCAAGCGACCCATCGTCTGGACCCGACCGCCTGCTCGATTGTTTTCCATCGATATTAGCAGTCCACGTGCGGCCAATTTCAAACAACCTTCTTATTTGTGTATCATTCTCTGACGCTTAAAAATAATATAGCCCTTTTCCTTGGAAATTCACGTTTTGAGAGCTTCTGATGTGTTGTAGTCACATAGTTTTCTCTACTCTTGTATGAACTATTCTTACAAGCACTTAGGTATTCCTCTATTTTCATTTTAATCGACACACACAAACGTTTCAGAAATGGTTTAGGAGAATATTGTTAGCCTGCAGATTGGCAAGTTACGCAGTCCAGGGGCCTATGTCTGTCCACTACATCACGTAAATTTGTTGTAGAGTGAACCATTTCGGATATATTCCTTGTTATTCGTGTGAGTTTTGCAGAACTTGTACTTCTGTCAAATGGAACATCATTATTCATTTTAACCGTGCAAAGAGAACGGAATTTGAAAGCTTTAAAAGATTTGACTATCGCTCAAAGTCCACTGCATTCCCATATTTCCCTTGTACCTACATGGAAATAAGCAATAAGATAATTTGTACAAATGTTTATCTCAACTAACAGGAAGAAGATATAGGAATAAGAGTTTGTAAGAATGGTTAGTACAAGAGTAGAGAACGTCATGTGAATGCAATACATCAGATTTTTTATATTTAGTAAATTTAATGTGTTAGTACAAATTATCTTATTACTTATTTCCTTGTAGGTACAAGGGGAATATGGAAATACAGTGGGTTTTGAGTGATAGTGACATGTTTTCAAGCTTTGAACTTCCGTTCTCTGTGCATGGCTAAAATATAAAAAAGTGAAAAACCTATTTGAGAAAAGTTTCACTATTGCAAATCTCACACAAATAACAAGGAATGTCTCCGAAATGGTTCCCAAAAAAAAAAAAAAAAAAAAAAAAATGATGCGTTTGGACATAAATTGGTGTTTTGGCAAGATCTATACTTTTGTACAGTAAGATTTGGTCTATCTCTTACGGTTTATTAGCGCTGCAAAAGTCAT
>CM060970.1:5902500-5925000 GCA_030765045.1 Tenodera sinensis
CACCATCACCACCACCATCACCAACACCACCATCACCACCACCATTACCACCATCACCATCACCACCACCATCAACACCACCATCACCACCACCATCAACACCACCACCATCAACACCACCACCATCAACACCACCACCATCACCACCACCCTCACCATCACCACCATCACCACCACCATTACCATCACCACCATCACCATCATCACCACCATCATCACCACCACCAGCACCACCACCATTACCATCATCACCATCACCATCATCACCACCATCATCACCACCACCATCACCACCACCATCATCACCAACACCATCACCACCATCATTTCCACCCTCACCATCTCCACCACCACCATCACCACCACCACCATGATCACCACCACCACCATCACCAACACCACCATCACCACCATCACCGTCATGACCACCACCACCACCATCACCGTCATGACCACCACCCTCACCGCCACCACCACCCTCACCGCCACCACCATCATCACCACCACCACCATGATCACCACCACCACCATCACCACCACCATCACCACAACCACCATCATCACCACCACCATCACCACCACCACCCTCACCAACACCACCACCCTCACCATCACCACCACCATCACCACCACAACCACCATCACCGTCACCACCACCATCATCACCACCCTCACCATCACCACCACCATCAGCACCACCCTCACCATCACCACCACCACCACCATCACCACCACCACCGTCATTACCACCACCACCCTCACCGCCATCATCATTTATTATTATTATTATTGTTGTTGTTATTGTTGTTGTTATTGTTGTTATTATTATTATTATTATTATTATTATTATTATTATTATTATTATTATTATTATTATTATTATTATTATTATTATCATTATTATTATTATTATTATTATTGTATAAACATGCGGGAATGCCAGTAAGAAGCCGTAGCAAACACTCCATTCCTGACCCAGAATGCACCTCTTCTTTATACCACCCCAAATTACCATAATGTTACGTAGCCAATATGGAAATATGCGTATTAATCTCGAGGCTGATAATTAAATATTATGTTTGAGTGTTGTGTTTCGTCCTGTTCTGTAGCTGGTAATTATGATAACATTATTGGATTTGCTGCGGCAGTTTTTCTGCTGGTACCCTGACCCGAATTGAAATGTTTCTTTATAATTACTTTATTTATTTAGGTAGCCAGTAAGTTTTGTGTTGATCGCCGCAGTTTGGAACACACACACATATACGTAAGTAAGAGTGGTGCGTGAGTCAGGAAGATGAAATCCTTGTCCCCATTGCTTGCCCATGAACTCGGATGTCATCTATGTAGGACCGTACCCTTCAGCAGGATAAGAAAGACATGGCCTTCCTCGATACTTCTTCAGCTTATCCTTATTGCGGGTCCATCTTCATCATCTATAGGAACACCACGAGAGCGTTTCATATGACATCTTGACGAGCGCGATATGCGAGAAAAAGTATCACTCACATGACTTTCTCTGCTCTTGTACTAACCATTCTTACAAACTCTTATTCCTGTATCTTCTTCGTGTTAGTTGAGATAAACATTTGTACAAATTATCTTATTGCTTATTTCCTTGTAGGTACAAGGGGAATATGGGAATTCAGTAGGCTTTGTGCGATAGTCAAGTCTTTTAAGATTTTGAAGTTCCGTTCTCTTTAACGGGCAAGATATAAAACAGTGAATAACAACCTTCCATTAGACGAAATTCTAAACATTCCAAAACTCACACATATAACAAAGAATATCTTCAAAGTGCCTCACTCTACAGAACATGCATGGAGACGTAACTTGTGTGTTTTAGCAAGCTGTGTATTTACCAACTCTATCGCTTACAGTTTACCAGTTATGCGAAAGTCATCAAGTGTAAACAAGACTATATGGGCTGTAACCACGAAATTCACAATTTGCATTCTATTTGTCATAAAAAAGTCTTAAACTTATGGACTTTTAATCCAAATCGTTAGAGTAATTTTTGAGAAAATCAAAATGTTCCAAATATTTTGCAAGTAAGGGGTAGTTTAACCTGAAGGAATTTTCTTCAAAATCTTCGTGTTGCATCCTTGAAATATATTAAACTTAAATGCCAACTTTGGGAAGTAATTATCCATTTTTATATCTTGGCCGCGCAAAGAGAACGTAATTTCAAAGCTTAAGACCATTTGACTATCACTCAAAGCCGACTGTATTCCCATATTACCCTTGTATCTACAAGGAAATAAGATAATTTCCAAAACTGCTTATGTCGATAAACATGAAATATATAGAGGAAGAAGCATTTGTAAGAATAATTTATATAAGACAATGTTCATTAAATTTGAGTTATGTTTAATAGAGCCTGGCGACATGTCCTCTGTCTGCTGCGGCCTTCATAGGCCTATGTCCCTCTCCAAAGTCTTGGAATGCCTTTTCAGGAGAATTCTGGGTAGCCAACCGTGTGTGGGAGGATGCAGTGCTCTGCAATTAGATGGCCCATCTCGTCGCGGCGCGGCCTTCACACACCTGACCTTTGGCTCTTCACTGGGGAATGCCAACACTCGTCACCAATGGGGAGACACGCTTCTGGCCCATTATTGTGCGCTATGGAATAACTATTATCATCAGTATAGGGAGTCTAGTCTGATGCAATTGTTCCAACGCGAACCTTATTCCCAATATGGCTACTTCGTCGGTTGCATGAACAAGGAAATAAGACACATTTAGACTTGGGTTGTACTTGTCCAATAGCCTTGTGTTTCTTTGTTACTAACTGAAATACCCGACGTTGTCCGTGGTTTGTTGATTTATCACTACAACATTTAGACTTAGGTTGTACTTGTCCATTAGCCTTGTGTTTCTTTGTTACTAACTGAAATACCCGACGTTGTCCGTGGTTTGATGATTTATCACTACAACATTTAGACTT
Source organism: Tenodera sinensis (assembly GCA_030765045.1). Taxonomy (NCBI): domain Eukaryota; kingdom Metazoa; phylum Arthropoda; class Insecta; order Mantodea; family Mantidae; genus Tenodera; species Tenodera sinensis. The sequence goes on from CM060970.1 coordinate 5,905,445, forward strand.
AGGTTGTACTTGTCCAATAGCCTTGTGTTTCTTTGTTACCAACTGAAATACCCGACATTGTCCGTGGTTTGATGATTTATCACTACAACATTTAGACTTAGGTTGTACTTGTCCGATAGCCTTGTGTTTCTTTGTTACCAACTGAAATACCTGACGTTGTCCGTGGTTTGATGATTTGTCACTACAACATTTAGACTTAGGTTGTACTTGTCCAATAGCCTTGTGTTTCTTTGTTACTAACTGAAATACCCGACGTTGTCCGTGGTTTGATGATTTATCACTACAACATTTAGACTTAGGTTGTACTTGTCCAATAGCCTTGTGTTTCTTTGTTACTAACTGAAATATCCGACGTTGTCCGTGGTTTGATGATTTATCACTACAACATTTAGACTTAGGTTGTACTTGTCCAATAGCCTTGTGTTTCTTTGTTACTAACTGAAATACCCGGCGTTGTCCATGGTTTGATGATTTATCACTACAACATTTAGACCTAGGTTGTACTTGTCCAATAGCCTTGTGTTTCTTTGTTACTAACTGAAATATCCGACGTTGTCCGTGGTTTGATGATTTACCACTACAACATTTACACTTAGGTTGTGCTTGTCCAATAGCCTCGTGTTTCTTTGTTGCTAACTGAAATACCCGACGTTGTCCGTGGTTTGATGATTTATCACTACAACATTTAGACTTAGGTTGTACTTGTCCAATAGTCTTGTGTTTCTTTGTTACTAACTGAAATACCCGACGTTGTCCGTGGTTTGATGATTTATCACTACAACATTTAGACTTAGGTTGTACTTGTCCAATAGCCTTGTGTTTCTTTGTTACTAACTGAAATACCCGACGTTGTCCTTGGTTTGATGATTTATCACTACAACATTTAGACTTAGGTTGTACTTGTCCAATAGCCTTGTGTTTCTTTGTTACTAGCTGAGGAGGAGGAAATGTAGGTTTAAGGGCGCTCAACTACATGGTCAACAGTGCTCTTAAAAAAAATTCGTGGCAAAAGTCAGATATAAATATCAATATAAAATAAAGTACTAGTTTAAAAGGAAAATATACAAAACAGGCAGACAAAAGCCAGAATTAAAATAAAGTGCCAAAGATGTCAAAAGAGGATAACAAGGAGGTATCAAAAGTTTCAAATTCTGAAACTCATGTTAATCTCCACTGAAGACTTAAAAGTCCTTCCGACCGCATCATCGGCCAGGACCTTTGCAAGACTGATAGGCAGTTGTAAAGTTTTGAAGGCGCGCTAGGGAAAAACTCTTTAGCAGCACGTGACGGACTGACACACAGGGACAAAGAGGAGCAGGCTGCTGTTTAAATAGGTAACCAGCGAAAAATTGCAGTGGCCTATTCTTAACCGAGCCAAACTAGCCTCCTCGCGACGAGATGTGCGAGAGGAAGTTACCCAGTTTATCGGAAGTTCTTTCACTTCTCTAAGCTTATTACCGCGGAGAGCTGACCACTCTTCGTGCCAGGACGACAGCACCGCTCTCCGCATTTCAAGCCTAAAGTCTTCCGAAGTAACACGTGAGATGGTAATACTGGGTTCTGTAGTTACCGTCTTTGCTGCCAAATCTGCCATTTCATTCCCCGGCAAACCTACGTGACCAGGAATCCTGTTTGTGCCCGTCATTGTATACTGACTGTCAGGTTGTGACCTGACTCACTCTGCGGCTGAAAGAGGAGGTGGGGAATAGCAGCTGATTACGTAAGCGTCTCCAAAGAAACAAATTGGACATCGCTGATTCATATCCATTCGTTAGAAAGCTAGATGGCTCCAAATTGTGTTTTTAGTTTTGAGCGGAATGTTTTTTATTGACAATAACTGTATTGTAGATATTTGTTAGAGTCATCATGTGGAATGCCCGGTTAACTTATGACAGAAGTAGTACTCTCCACCTGGTATTTGAATGTGATGTGCCATTACTGACAGTTGAATAAACACGTGCACACTATTGAAATGTTGATGGTTCTGTTTTATGTTGTCTTGATAATGCACTTGCTTGCTGAGAGCCAACAACATATGTACCTACACGGTATTACCCAGTAGCTTGTGCGGAATTGCCCCACGTCATGGGGAATACCTCTCGCGTCGCGTCTCGTCGTCTTTCTGTCATTCTCCAATTTTGTTTTTGCAATTGTTCAATTGTCAACTTGAGATATTGAATATAGACAACTACGAGTTTTTCTCTCAGCATTTCTTCATTTGTCACATAGTGTTCTTAAGTGCATCATATTCCCCCACCTTACACAGAAGTCTACATTCTGAGTGGCGTTTATATGAATGATGAACCACGAGAGACAGAACATTTTATTATATAAAAAATCTCTATCTCGTTAAAACACATAGTTTATGAAAAATACATTACTGTGCAGCGAACCGTTTCCGAGGTATTCCTTATTATGTATATACTGGAATTTCCAGTACTGATATTTTCTCAAATGGGAAGCCCTTATTCGCCTTTTTATCTCTTGAGCATGGAAATGTCATCACATAGCCACCAGCTCTTAAAACATTTGACTGTCATTTAAAGTCTGCTGTATTCTTCTTGTACTTATAAGAAAATTAGCAATAAAATACTTTCTACAAATGTTTATCTCTATTAACATGAAGAAGATAGAAGAGAAGTTCATGTGAGGGTAACATTTCAGGGCTTTTTTATAATCTCATTAAGTTCGGGGCATCTATTGGTGCTATGTAGTTGTGTTGATAAGAACTGTAATGCCGTGTTGTTTCCATTCGAATCAATCTGGTCACAATTTAATGTTAACATGACGTTGCCAATCTTTCTTAGAAAATTAAACTTTGCATAAGATTTTAGCATTAAATTGCGACTAAATTAATTTGAATTAAGGTAGAAATACATTACAGCGTTATTCACACAATGTTTGTGCAACAGTTATTGAAATAATAAACCATTTATGTATATCCATTTGTGTATAGGTTAGATTGCTCCAAATATCTGACACAAACTGTTTCTTATTAACAATAATAGTACTGTACATATTTATGTATTTGTTATACTAATCACGTAGAATCCCTGGGTAACGTATGGCCGCAGTGGTATCTTGCACCATGTGTAACTGTTTGTAATTTAACGGTATGAAAATGTTACACTTATGTATATAAGCTAAGAACAGCTCTCCGATATTTGAAATGCAATGGATGTATTGCAAAACGCAAATGGATAACATAACCTAAATGAGCTAATCGATAAGTTTATTCAGATTCAGTTTTTCAAACAACATGCTCCGATTTGCTTTTCACTGTTTGCATTTCTTAGAGAAAAGAACACACAAGAATAAATAATTTAGTACATTCTAGGTCAATTTCCTCATGCAATGAAATAGTATTATTAGGTACTCGGTGAACGTGTAAAAGAAGCTGGAAACATGTACATCTATTTGATAGAAAGCATTGTTGATTTTTCAATGGGGTATTTTACATTACAATTAATCCATCTCAAGTGAAGGTTGTTCCACATCGTGTTATTATTTAAATAATTGGTTGCTGTTGAGTGTTCTGCAGCCACATAACCCTGAGAAATACCTATCTGTGTTTATAAATAAAGCACTATGTACCTACGCGCTACTCTTTCACCAAGTTACATATGTATCTCCTGTTAGATAGTGCTGCCAACCCAGCAGTACGAAACCCGCTAAAACTCGATAAAAGCTCATACATCGTATCCCATTTTGTGATGTGGGATTCAAGAGGAGATAACGGATACAAAATTGAGAATTTGTCTGATTTTCTGTCGACATTTATGATTTGTACTCTCTTGTTGGCCATCTTGCACGTCGCAATGTGTTCCTCAGTAGATCACCTATAGAGCGGTATCAAGGAACCGTGGCACTCAAATTTCATTATTCTATATTTTGCACTTATAATGAATCCATTTTAATTCCCGCATTAGCCGCAAAACTCTAAAGCCTTATATAATATCGCCCTTTAAATTGATTTTTATTTTAGTTGGCAGTGGAAACTAGTACCTTTTGTTTCAAATATCAAACATTTTCCTTGCTATTGCGCACATTTGGCAATGCGTATTTAAAATCTTTTAAAATTATTAAACGTTTAACTCATCTAAGCTATTAAATAGGTTACCTACTTATAATTTTCTTAAGGGGCCCTGGAACTGAAATTTGAATGTTGTATATTTTTATAGGTATGGAATTAATACTTAAGGGTGTTTATGTTATAAACTACTTCACAAAATTTCAACACAGTGTGTTTTATAATTTTGAAAGACTTAATTATTCAGTTTATTTGCAATACCTCAATATTCATAATTATCCATGCGCATTAAAAACTAAAATATCACAACAATTTTATTATTTTACAAACTCTAATTGCCAAACAAACTCCACCAGAAACAAAAAAATAATTACTTTTTAAACTAAATAATTCCGTTGCTTTGATAAACATCAAACGTATTTTTTAATTTCTTTGTGTGTGTTAAAGTCACATAAATGGAGCACATGTTGGACCAGTTGTAGAAATATAGAGCAAAATTTAATGCACATGAAGCAGATAATGTATTAAAAATGTGAAGTGGAGAAAAACCAATTTTTCAACACACATACATTCATCTTCCCTGTTTTGTCTAGTAGTCTCTCCACTCAGATTCATATCTTAGCCACTTCTTTCCGCTGACTTTGGTTGTTTTTGACCCCTTTAGGGTCCATATTTTGTTCAAATACTGCCGTTTAAATGTAGCACACATAATCTTTAAATTCTGCATAAACGTAAAAATGGCGAGTTTGATTGTGAATTTTTCGGTCATTTTTCAGCGGCAGAGTGATCCGAGGTGGTGAAATGTTGGCAGTCCTTGGTCTTGACTACAAATAGTGTAAGAGTAGCAGTAATCCTAGACATTTAAGAGATGATACTTTGAAGATGGGAGGACAAGCTCCTGCCTTGACCCCGCAGGAACCTCCAGTAAAGAAGTGTGTCGTGGGCATAATGCCACTGTCGACGAGGTCATTACCATCACGCCGACATCAACAATAACACTAATCACCCATTAATAAGTTAATTGTTCTTTTGTAACTGCCAGCAACAGGCATGTTTATACATGTGTTTTAAATCTGGACAGCAGAGCGACAGAGACATCTATTTGGTTCCTTCGTTTGCAATCGTAGGCTTTATGTACCTACGTGTATATTTCATGTTTGCTAGACTAAAATACATATTCTACTAATTTTATAGTGGCCATAACTATTTATTTCTCATATTGTGCCTTTTCTGTAGCTCGGGGTGCACTCAGCTTCATTAGGTCCCTAAAGGGCCAATTGAGGGACTACTTGGTAAAGAAATAGCGACCCCAGGGGCTCGGACACTGACCACGTCCCACCCTCCAGTACTGCACCCCACTCTTCACGCCTGTGATGAGCAGACCTGGGTCTGTTATGCTTTAATGTTATCCACCACGTAAGTATAAGTAGGAAAAGTACTGTATTCCATCCAAAAATTCAATATTGAGATTTCACCAGATATATAGGCATGTTTTGAGGCCCCCTAAATCCCAAAAGAAAGTTAGAGATAGTTGTCTGCGTGTGTGTATGTGTGTGTGTGTATGTGTGTGTGTGTGTGTGTGTGTGTGTGTGTGTGTGTGTGTGTGTGTGTGTGTATAATCACCATAACTGTAAGTCGAAAAGTTGCTTGGATACCAAACCTGATGTTTTAGCCCAGCATCTTTCAAGGATGTGACATGATGATTTTCAACGAAGTGCGGCACCCTCGACTAACCTTTATATGACAATCTTTTTTGAAATATTTAATTCTCTCAAAAATGGCCCTAACAATTTTCATTAAAATACTATATGTTTGAAACATTTTTCTTTTTTGCAAATAAAATGTATCTCTTGAATTTTCTGGGAGTACCTACTCTCGCAAGTCCTCTTCATTCTCAATGACTTTTGCATAACTGCTAAACAATAAGAAACAGAAAAGTATTACTACACGAAAAATTGTAGTTCTCGTCAAAACACAAGTTATGCCAACTATAATGATTTTGTGGAGTGCACCATTTCGGAGACATTCTTTGTTATTTGTTTGAGTTCCCAATACGTATACTACCTATACTGAGTTGGGGAGTCGTTACTCATTTTTTATGTTCTGGCCGTGCAAACAGAACGGAATTTGAAAGTCATCATAAAGCAACCAGTTTTAAAACATTTGACTATCGCACAAAGCCTACTGTATTCTAATATTCCCCTTGTACCTACAAGGAAATAAGCAATAAGATAATTTGTACAAATGTTTATCTCAACTAACACGAAGAAGATATAGGAATAAGAGTTTGTAAGAATGGTTAGTACAAGAGTAGAGAAAGTCATGTGAGTGCAACACATCAGATTTTTACGAAAAAACTATGTTAAATTTAATAGATGTATCTGTCAAACAATAGGTCTGCCACAAACGCCATATATTGAAAGTAATCCGAAGTGACAATTACTATACAAAATTATCAATTTCGATTTTTGGGATTTTTCAGCTGTTCCTTGTGGTTTTTCCTAATGTTCCTTTTTCCCCTAAACCATTCCAGTATTGAGGGAAGCAAAACAAGAAAAGGAATTATTAAATCGGTTGAACCATTTTCGAGGTTTTGCGAGACTAACGCACGGCACTTGGTTGTTATATATTATATTTTATATATTTTATTGAAATAATCAACAATTTCCCACATTTGTGGGATGCCAAATTGACAAAGTAAACAAAAAGGCAAATAACAATATTATTAAGTCATTAGACAAATGTTGGTGTTTAGGTTTAAGAGCGTCACAATATGGTGATAGAATTTATAATGATATAATTTTACTGGAACTAAAATATGTTTTAATACAGATTGTAAAATAAAAATATCCTGTTGCACTTTTAAGGTTGAAATAAGTGTGACCTGAGAATGTTTACGGTGTTAACGATTTTCCTTATGTTGGTGGTTGTAGTTTAAATTGTTTCGAGAAGTTCACAAAAGGGCTGGAATCGTGCCTTCCTCGGGCACCTCTATGTATGTCATCCAGCTGGTATTTATTTTTGTAAAAGGGTATGGTAGGTGCGTTATTCCAGATGGACTTCCATAGGTTGACTCAAACCTTGTGGTTGGACCAATAATAAATGCCTTTTTGCTGTATTCTCAGTATGCTAGAACGTCCATCCGACGTGTGCTACGCGAAAAGAACTTCAACGTATACCAAGAGGTTATTAGATCGGTTAGGAAGTCGAGAAAAGAGGCAACAAAAAATGAAGAAATACGACGCTTAATGATGTAGTCGAAGTGATAAGCATGGTTTGGGCATGTAACCACAATGGAAGATAGAAGATTCCCAAAGGGAGTGAAGAGGTGGACACCAGAAGAAAGACAAAATGGAAACTGGCTACATAGAGTATGAGCTGAAGGAAACGTGTTGGATAAGGAGCATTATTATTATTATTATTATTATTATTATTATTATTATTATTATTATTATTATTATTATTATTATTATTATTATTATTATTATTATTATTATTATTATTATTATTATTATTATTATTATTATTATTATTATTATTATTATTATTATTATTATTATTATTATTATTATTATTATTATTATTATTATTATTATTATTATTATTATTATTATTATTATTATTATTATTATTATTATTATTATTATTATTATTATTATTATTATTATTATTATTATTATTATTATTATTATTATTATTATTATTATTATTATTATTATTATTATTATTATTATTATTATTATTATTATTATTATTATTATTATTATTATTATTATTATTATTATTATTATTATTATTATTATTATTATTATTATTATTATTATTATTATTATTATTATTATTATTATTATTATTATTATTATTATTATTATTATTATTATTATTATTATTATTATTATTATTATTATTAATTATTATTATCATCATAATCATCATCATCATTATGTATAAGTTGTTATTTTGTTTGGTGTAGGAAACCTACAACATTGTAGAAATTCCTAAATTAATAATCCTACAATTCTAATGTGCAATAAATTGTTGTGTGACATTTGGTGATATCATATCCCTGTATTTGTGTTGTTGTTCACCTCCGTGACTGCAGCCGTCGACCTCAGCATGGTTTACAGGAAATGTAACAGCGTTTGGATATCCCTGAGGATGTCCCATTGGTGGATTAATCCGGGTCATCAAGAAGAACGCCATGACCCGAGAGGTCAGGATCGAGTCAAGTGGAGATATCTGTCAAATGGATGATTCCGGTGAACACCTTTCACTTGATTCTAACACGAATGTAAATCTACTGCCGAGCTCAATTTACAGCCACTAACTCTTTCATATGAATCCTCCATGATATGGCAATTCTATTATCAGATTGACCATTCTCTTTAACGATAGGGCTGACTCAAGTGTTGCCCTCATTCGGGAAGATTCCCGTCGTCTAACTCCCTGACCCGTGATTTTTTCGGATGTTTCCCTGGTTGCTAGGCAAATGTAGAGAAGTATTTTCATATCCTTCAAATTTTCTTACTTCCATTTCGAAACACTAATCATTTCGCTTCAAACTTCATCCCATTAGGTTTCTTTCAGGGTTGGAAGCGTTGGCGAACATCGCGGCAGCAGCTCGGCAGGAGGAAGGACTGCGCTCTAAATACTCGTCCGCCGGATTGGAAGGTGACCCACTGGTTTCTGGGTCCCCATGGGACAGTACACGTCCAAGAGAGGGGGAGGGGAGCTAAGCCAGCTTGCGCCGGGATGCTTCTAACTGGGAAAATGTAGGTAACCTGCCCTCTGCTCTGTCGTGACAACGTTATAGCCGCTCTTAGGATCCATTCTGCTCATCCATCCTCCTGTCAGGAACATAGACACAAAAGATCACCTTTCAGTCGAGGTACTAAGTCCCTCTCCGTAAGTTGTCATTGAGTCATATATACTTATGATACATTCATCTCATCCATCCTCCTGTCAGGAACATAGACACAAAAGATCACCTTTCAGTCGAGGTACTAAGTCCGTCTCCGTAAGTTGCCATTGAGTCATATATACTTATGATACATTCACCTCATCCATCCTCCTGTCAGGAACATAGACACAAAAGATCACCTTTCAGTCGAGGTACTAAGTCCCTCTCCGTAAGTTGTCATTGAGTCATATATACTTATGATACATTCATCTCATCCATCCTCCTGTCAGGAACATAGACACAAAAGATCACCTTTCAGTCGAGGTACTAAGTCCGTCTCCGTAAGTTGTCATTGAGTCATATATACTTATGATACATTCACCTCATCCATCCTCCTGTCAGGAACATAGACACAAAAGATCACCTTTCAGTCGAGGTGCTAAGTCTCTCTCCGTAAGTTGCCATTGAGTCATATATACTTATGATACATTCACCTCATCCATCCTCGTGTCAGGAACATAGACACAAAAGATCACCTTTCAGTCGAGGTACTAAGTCCCTCTCCGTAAGTTGTCATTGAGTCATATATACTTATGATACATTCACCTCATCCATCCTCCTGTCAGGAACATAGACACAAAAGATCACCTTTCAGTCGAGGTACTAAGTCCCTCTCCGTAAGTTGTCATTGAGTCATATATACTTATGATACATTCACCTCATCCATCCTCCTGTCAGGAACATAGACACAAGAGATCACCTTTCAGTCGAGGTACTAAGTCCCTCTCCGTAAGTTGTCATTGAGTCATATATACTTATGATACATTCACCTCATCCATCCTCGTGTCAGGAACATAGACACAAAAGATCACCTTTCAGTCGAGGTGCTAAGTCTCTCTCCGTAAGTTGTCATTGAGTCATATATACTTATGATACATTCACCTCATCCATCCTCCTGTCAGGAACATAGACACAAAAGATCACCTTTCAGTCGAGGTACTAAGTCCCTCTCCGTAAGTTGTCATTGAGTCATATATACTTATGATACATTCACCTCATCCATCCTCCTGTCAGGAACATAGACACAAAGGATCACCTTTCAGTCGAGGTGCTAAGTCTCTCTCCGTAAGTTGTCATTGAGTCATATATACTTATGATACATTCACCTTATCCATCCTCCTGTCAGGAACATAGACACAAAAGATCACCTTTCAGTCGAGGTACTAAGTCCCTGTCTGTAAGTTGTCATTGAGTCATATATACTTATGATACATTCACCTTATCCATCCTCCTGTCAGGAACATAGACACAAAAGATCACCTTTCAGTCGAGGTACTAAGTCCCTCTCTGTAAGTTGTCATTGAGTCATATATACTTATGATACATTCACCTCTTCCATCCTCCTGTCAGGAACATAGACACAAAGGATCACCTTTCAGTCGAGGTACTAAGTCCCTCTCTGTAAGTTGTCATTGAGTCATATATACTTATGATACATTCACCCCATCCATCCTGCTGTCAGGAACATAGACACAAAAGATCACCATTCAGTCGAGGTACTAAGTCCCTCTCTGTAAGTTGTCATTGAGTCATATATACTTATGATACATTCACCTTATCCATCCTCCTGTCAGGAACATAGACACAAAAGATCACCTTTCAGTCGAGGTACTAAGTCCCTCTCTGTAAGTTGTCATTGAGTCATATATACTTATGATACATTCACCTCTTCCATCCTCCTGTCAGGAACATAGACACAAAGGATCACCTTTCAGTCGAGGTACTAAGTCCCTCTCTGTAAGTTGTCATTGAGTCATATATACTTATGATACATTCACCTCATCCATCCTGCTGTCAGGAACATAGACACAAAAGATCACCATTCAGTCGAGGTACTAAGTCCCTCTCTGTAAGTTGTCATTGAGTCATATATACTTATGATACATTCACCTCATCCATCCTGCTGTCAGGAACATAGACACAAAAGATCACCATTCAGTCGAGGTACTAAGTCCCTCTCTGTAAGTTGTCATTGAGTCATATATACTTATGATACATTCACCTCATCCATCCTGCTGTCAGGAACATAGACACAAAGGATCACCTTTCAGTCGAGGTACTAAGTCCCTCTCTGTAAGTTGTCATTGAGTCATATATACTTATGATACATTCACCTCATCCATCCTGCTGTCAGGAACATAGACACAAAAGATCACCATTCAGTCGAGGTACTAAGTCCCTCTCTGTAAGTTGTCATTGAGTCATATATACTTATGATACATTCACCTCATCCATCCTGCTGTCAGGAACATAGACACAAAAGATCACCATTCAGTCGAGGTACTAAGTCCCTCTCTGTAAGTTGTCATTGAGTCATATATACTTATGATACATTCACCTTATCCATCCTCCTGTCAGGAACATAGACACAAAAGATCACCTTTCAGTCGAGGTACTAAGTCCCTCTCTGTAAGTTGTCATTGAGTCATATATACTTATGATACATTCACCTCATCCATCCTCCTGTCAGGGACATAGACACAAAAGATCACCTTTCAGTCGAGGTGCTAAGTCCCTCTCCGTAAGTTGTCATTGAGTCATATATACTTATGATACATTCATCTCATCCATCCTCCTGTCAGGAACATAGACACAAAAGATCATCTTTCAGTCGAGGTACTAAGTCCCTCTCAGTAAGTTGTCATTGAGTCATATATACTTATGATACATTCACCTCATCCATCCTCCTGTCAGGAACATAGACACAAAAGATCACCTTTCAGTCGAGGTACTAAGTCCCTCTCCGTAAGTTGTCATTGAGTCGTATATACTTATGATACATTCACCTCATCCATCCTCCTGTCAGGAACATAGACACAAAAGATCATCTTTCAGTCGAGGTACTAAGTCCCTCTCAGTAAGTTGTCATTGAGTCATATATACTTATGATACATTCACCTCATCCATCCTCCTGTCAGGAACATAGACACAAAAGATCACCTTTCAGTCGAGGTACTAAGTCCCTCTCTATAAGTTGTCATTGAGTCATATATACTTATGATACATTCACCTCATCCATCCTCCTGTCAGGAACATAGACACAAAAGATCACCTTTCAGTCGAGGTACTAAGTCCCTCTCTATAAGTTGTCATTGAGTCATATATACTTATGATACATTCACCTCATCCATCCTCCTGTCAGGAACATAGACACAAAGGATCACCTTTCAGTCGAGGTGCTAAGTCTCTCTCCGTAAGTTGTCATTGAGTCATATATACTTATGATACATTCACCTCATCCATCCTGCTGTCAGGAACATAGACACAAAAGATCACCATTCAGTCGAGGTACTAAGTCCCTCTCTGTAAGTTGTCATTGAGTCATATATACTTATGATACATTCACCTCATCCATCCTGCTGTCAGGAACATAGACACAAAAGATCACCATTCAGTCGAGGTACTAAGTCCCTCTCTGTAAGTTGTCATTGAGTCATATATACTTATGATACATTCACCTCATCCATCCTGCTGTCAGGAACATAGACACAAAGGATCACCTTTCAGTCGAGGTACTAAGTCCCTCTCTGTAAGTTGTCATTGAGTCATATATACTTATGATACATTCACCTCATCCATCCTGCTGTCAGGAACATAGACACAAAAGATCACCATTCAGTCGAGGTACTAAGTCCCTCTCTGTAAGTTGTCATTGAGTCATATATACTTATGATACATTCACCTCATCCATCCTGCTGTCAGGAACATAGACACAAAAGATCACCATTCAGTCGAGGTACTAAGTCCCTCTCTGTAAGTTGTCATTGAGTCATATATACTTATGATACATTCACCTTATCCATCCTCCTGTCAGGAACATAGACACAAAAGATCACCTTTCAGTCGAGGTACTAAGTCCCTCTCTGTAAGTTGTCATTGAGTCATATATACTTATGATACATTCACCTCATCCATCCTCCTGTCAGGGACATAGACACAAAAGATCACCTTTCAGTCGAGGTGCTAAGTCCCTCTCCGTAAGTTGTCATTGAGTCATATATACTTATGATACATTCATCTCATCCATCCTCCTGTCAGGAACATAGACACAAAAGATCATCTTTCAGTCGAGGTACTAAGTCCCTCTCAGTAAGTTGTCATTGAGTCATATATACTTATGATACATTCACCTCATCCATCCTCCTGTCAGGAACATAGACACAAAAGATCACCTTTCAGTCGAGGTACTAAGTCCCTCTCCGCAAGTTGTCATTGAGTCGTATATACTTATGATACATTCACCTCATCCATCCTCCTGTCAGGAACATAGACACAAAAGATCATCTTTCAGTCGAGGTACTAAGTCCCTCTCAGTAAGTTGTCATTGAGTCATATATACTTATGATACATTCACCTCATCCATCCTCCTGTCAGGAACATAGACACAAAAGATCACCTTTCAGTCGAGGTACTAAGTCCCTCTCTATAAGTTGTCATTGAGTCATATATACTTATGATACATTCACCTCATCCATCCTCCTGTCAGGAACATAGACACAAAAGATCACCTTTCAGTCGAGGTACTAAGTCCCTCTCCGTAAGTTGTCATTGAGTCATATATACTTATGATACATTCACCTCATCCATCCTCCTGTCAGGAACATAGACACAAAAGATCACCTTTCAGTCGAGGTACTAAGTCCCTCTCCGTAAGTTGTCATTGAGTCATATATACTTATGATACATTCACCTCATCCATCCTCCTGTCAGGAACATAGACACAAAAGATCACCTTTCAGTCGAGGTACTAAGTCCCTCTCCGTAAGTTGTCATTGAGTCATATATACTTATGATACATTCACCTCATCCATCCTCCTGTCAGGAACATAGACACAAAAGATCACCTTTCAGTCGAGGTACTAAGTCCCTCTCCGTAAGTTGTCATTGAGTCATATATACTTATGATACATTCACCTCATCCATCCTCCTGTCAGGAACATAGACACAAAAGATCACCTTTCAGTCGAGGTACTAAGTCCCTCTCCGTAAGTTGTCATTGAGTCATATATACTTATGATACATTCACCTCATCCATCCTCCTGTCAGGAACATAGACACAAAAGATCACCTTTCAGTCGAGGTACTAAGTCCCTCTCCGTAAGTTGTCATTGAGTCATATATACTTATGATACATTCACCTCATCCATCCTCCTGTCAGGAACATAGACACAAAAGATCACCTTTCAGTCGAGGTACTAAGTCCCTCTCTGTAAGTTGTCATTGAGTCATATATACTTATGATACATTCACCTCATCCATCCTCCTGTCAGGGACATAGACACAAAAGATCACCTTTCAGTCGAGGTACTAAGTCCCTCTCCGTAAGTTGTCATTGAGTCATATATACTTATGATACATTCACCTCATCCATCCTCCTGTCAGGAACATAGACACAAAAGATCACCTTTCAGTCGAGGTACTAACTCCCTCTCCGTAAGTTGTCATTGAGTCATATATACTTATGATACATTCACCTCATCCATCCTCCTGTCAGGAACATAGACACAAAAGATCACCTTTCAGTCGAGGTACTAACTCCCTCTCCGTAAGTTGTCATTGAGTCATATATACTTATGATACATTCACCTCATCCATCCTCCTGTCAGGAACATAGACACAAAAGATCACCTTTCAGTCGAGGTACTAAGTCCCTCTCTGTAAGTTATCATTGAGTGATGCACTGTTTTGAATGTTACACATTTTAAGCCACTTTCCTTTAAATTAAAATGTATATTTTGTCATCTTTAAAAGACGGTTGTGCTTAACTAGGAGGTTTTAGTGTCATATTCCACTTCAACCAGCAAAGTATACATTGTAAATCCAGAAACGTTTACTGATATTGTAAAATGGTAAAGTGAACTGCATAAGAATAGCAAGCAACGGCAGGAAACGTCGTGGGGATAATTTGGGTGTAAAATGATGTAATCTTTATGGGTGACCTTGATTTGTACAATCAACCGGATCTGCCCACAGGATATACTTTCTTCTTTTGTCAGGTTTGCAACAGTTCTGCACTGACGTTCGATGCTTTCAGTTTGCAGTCACATGAATTTCTCTACTCACTCTTGCACAAACTCTTATTCGTATGTTTTCTTCATGTTAATAGAGATAAACTTTTATACAAATTATTGTATTGCTAATGATATTGTAAGTACAAGGGAAATAAAGGAATACATAGAGTTTGAACGATACTCAAATGTTTGAAGAGCTGTTTGCTATGCGATGGCTGAAATTGCTTTCTCTGTGCAAGCCAAAAGATAAAAACATTAATACAAACTTCCCATTTGAGAAACGTGCAAGTATTGCAAAATTCAGACGTATAACAAGGAACATCTCTGAAATGTTTCACTGTATAAAAAATGTTTTAGCATAAATTATATGTTTTAACGAGCTCACATTTTTCTATAGCAAGATTTTGTGTAGGTTCTCTTACGGTTTACCAGTTATGCAAACGTCATTCAGAGTGAAGAGAACTTGAGAGACCAGGGCCCGGAGGTTTATGAAATGTCACAGTTTTTTTTTTTTCTTGGAAAATATAAGCGAAGCGCAATTTTATCAATGGTGATTAAAATTATGCAATTGTCACGGGTCAGATAAAGTAATATTTTGGTTTTTTAAAGCTTTTTTTCTCATGTTGTTGTCTTTTTTTATATTCTAGCCATTTTCTCTTAAGTTGTCAAAATTTTCTGATATTTTTGTATTTGTATTCCAGTTTTGCACGTGTGCTAGCAGTCGTCCCAAAGACCGAGTTTTCATATGTGCTAATTCTTGTCTGTAATATTTCTTACAGTTATCTTTTTTAGAAATGCATGTTTTCGCAGATTTGGAGGGTAAGCTGTATGCAATTTGCTACTGTAACTCTTCTTTCTGATCGCCCTTCAAAATATCATATTTATGTAATTCTGTACTGAACTGAGGCTTAGATCTGCATTGAGCAATTAAATACATTCAAAATATAACAATAAAATTAATATAATTTATTATTTAGTGTGCTAGATTTTTAAGGTAAATGTTCAATACAACGTTAATTTAAACAGCATTAAATTTTTTAAGATTTCGAAAATGCACTCAAAAGATGTTAGAGCATCCGCATTTACCGTCATATTTTCTAATTTTTTTGGTCATAAGTTCTTGCATATTTCTAACTTTTAGGTCACAAAGCCGGGTCTTGTCAGACTATTCCAGAAAATTCACATAAACATTTCATATGTTATAAAAATATCTTGCGCGTAATATTCATGGTGGACGAAATGGCGTCCGCACGGCTTTTCTCCGGGTGTTTCGGTATTCCCCGCCGCTCATTTCACCAATTGCTGCATTATCACCTCTCCAATAATCGATTTTGCCTCCATTTCATATAATCCTCTTCCTGGCATCATACATGGTGCTTGGCTGACCACCTGCTTCTAGGTCTTCACTCTGTCTGGTACATAGGTGCCTGTATTCCCTGACAGACGTCTGACTCTAGACACTGGCTTGTAAGTCCTACATAAGGGGTGGGTAATCACTTCCTCACTCTCATACTGAACACTTCACTCTGTCTGGTACATAGGTTCCTGTGTTCCCTGACAGACGTCTGACTCTAGACACTGACTTGTAAGTCCTACATAAGGGGAGGGTAATCACTTCCTCACTCTCATACTGACCACTTCACTCTGTCTGGTACATAGGTTCCTGTGTTCCCTGACAGACGTCTGACTCTAGACACTGGCTTGTAAGTCCTACATAAGGGGTGGGTAATCACTTCCTCACTCTCATACTGAACACTTCACTCTGTCTGGTACATAGGTTCCTGTGTTCCCTGACAGACGTCTGACTCTAGACACTGGCTTGTAAGTCCTACATAAGGGGTGGGTAATCACTTCCTCACTCTCATACTGACCACTTCACTCTGTCTGGTACATAGGTTCCTGTGTTCCCTGACAGACGTCTGACTCTAGACACTGGCTTGTAAGTCCTACATAAGGGGAGGGTAATCACTTCCTGACTCTCATACTGACCACTTCACTCTGTCTGGTACATAGGTTCCTGTGTTCCCTGACAGACGTCTGACTCTAGACACTGGCTTGTAAGTCCTACATAAGGGAAGGGTAATCACTTCCTCACTCTCATACTGACCACTTCACTCTGTCTGGTACATAGGTTCCTGTGTTCCCTGACAGACGTCTGACCCTAGACACTGGCTTGTAAGTCCTACATAAGGGAAGGGTAATCACTTCCTCACTCTCATACTGACCACTTCACTCTGTCTGGTACATAGGTTCCTGTGTACCCTGACAGGCGTCTGACTCTAGACACTGGCTTGTAAGTCCTACATAAGGGGAGGGTAATCACTTCCTCACTCTCATACTGACCACTTCACTCTGTCCGGTACATAGGTTCCTGTGTTCCCTGACAGACGTCTGACCCTAGACACTGGCTTGTAAGTCCTACATAAGGGGAGGGTAATCACTTCCTCACTCTCATACTGACCACTTCACTCTGTCCAGTACATAGGTTCCTGTGTTCCCTGACAGACGTCTGACCCTAGACACTGGCTTGTAAGTCCTACATAAGGGGAGGGTAATCACTTCCTCACTCTCATACTGACCACTTCACTCTGTCTGGTACATAGGTTCCTGTGTTCCCTGACAGACGTCTGACCCTAGACACTGTCTTGTAAGTCCTACATAAGGGGAGGGTAATCACTTCCTCACTCTCATACTGACCACTTCACTGTCTGGTACATAGGTTCCTGTGTTCCCTGACAGACGTCTGACTGTAGACACTGTCTTGTAAGTCCTACATAAGGGGAGGGTAATCACTTCCTCACTCTCATACTTGCAGGTGCTCACTCTGTCGGGTACATAGGTTCCTGTGTTCCCTGACAGACGTCTGAGTAGCTCTCACAATTTTGATTAAAATGTCATATGTTAGAGACATTTTTAGGACAAATAAAATTTATATTTTGAATTTTCTGGCTATAGCCTATGTAGTCCTATTTATCCTGAATTATTTTTGTATCATAAACCATAAGAAATAGGCCAAATCTTACTATATAATAATGTAGATCTTGCTAAAACACACAACTCATGTCCAAATACATTTTTCTGTGGAGTGAACCATGAGCGTCGGCAGACTTTTTTCAGAGGGGGGGGGGGGCGCATGTTGGAAGTTTACAACTAAACCATATTAATTCATTATTCTATTGCCAAAAACTGTAAAATATGTTTTATACTATTTGTTACCGATAAGCGTATTAATTTATGCTAAATAAAAACTTCGTACCAACAATAAAGCAATAGTCTAATAGCAATTGATTGCATATTACATTTACTAATTTCCAAGGGGGACCGCGTCCCCCATTGCCCCCTCCCCCTTCGCGACGGCCTTGGAGATTTTCCTTGTCATTTGTGTGAGTTTTGGAAAACAAACCTTCGCCAAATGGAACATCGTTATTCATTTTTATAAATAAATTAAATTATTTTGTTGTTTAACGACGCTGTCAATTGCGGAATTATGTCCCGCAGTTCTTTTACGTGACAGTAAATCTACTGACATGGAGCTGTCGTTTTTAAGCACACTTAAAACCCATAGGTCTGGGCCTGCAGTGTATGAGGCAGTGCGGCTTCTATCATCTCTGACCGGAAACAGTAAACAACGATGTTCGCTTGTCTGTGATGCGGAACCAGGACAAATAATGCAAACAGGATGCGTCGGGAGTGTCGTTTGTTACGGAATTTCCGCTTCCAATTTAAAGAATAAATTCACTGTGGAATTGTCAGTTAAAGCGTTTATGGGGATGCTGTGTTGATTAAATTCCGCTGCACAAAACTCCGCGGAAGTGCTTACCAGCAGCAATGCATGGGTAACTGGACTAAGGTCATTGACTGGTATCCATGCACACCTGCTGAACTCATATCATATTCTCAACTCACTCTTCCACATACTGACGTTACAAAAACGCATTCTTCTACTCACTTCTTGCTCATTTAAATAAAATGATTTTTGCTTGACAGAAAAATCTGATGTGTTGCACTCACATGACTTTCTCTACTCCTGTACTAAACATTCTTGCAAACTCTTATTCCTATATGTTCTTCGTGTTAGTTGGCACAAAACATTTGCAGAAAGTATCTTATTGCTTATTTCCTTGTAGGTGCAAGGGGAATATGGGAATAGAGTAGACTATGAGTGGTAATCAAGCGCATGGGCGTCGGCAGCCCTTTTTCCAGGGGGCCCACATGTTGGAAGCTTGCAATAGATAATATTAATTCATTATTTTACTGTCAAAAGTTATAGCATTTGTTGCGAATAACGGTACTTATTTGTGCTAAATAAAAACTGTTCTTTACACTAAAATTAAAATAATAGTTTAATAGTAATTGTTCATTAATTCATTACCTTCAAACGCCCCCCCTATCCGCCCCCCTTCGCGACGCCCATGAAATTCCGTTCTCTTTGCACGCCCAAGGAATAAAAAAGTGAATAACGACCTTCCATTTGAGAAAAGTTTAAGTATTGTAAATCTCGCACAAACAACAAGGAATATCTTTGAAATGGTTCACTCCACAAAAAATTAATTTG
>CM060970.1:5927500-5967500 GCA_030765045.1 Tenodera sinensis
GTGACGGTTTCCCTAGTTCGTATTATTTCGTTTTCTCTTTCATGTTTCAGGTGAGCTTAAGCACTGCGTGGTGTCTGTCGGTTCCTCGTAGCAAAGTCTTGGTTCTACTGTAGGTATATATGGCAGTCTTCTGAGCTGTCTTAGATCAGGATCTTCTAGATAATCCAGAGGGTCCTGCTTAGATCAGGACCTTCTAGATTAACGGACCTGACCCTGGCATCCCAGTTGTACAAAAATGGCGTCGGCTGGTGGGAGTGATTTCTGAGGCGTTTCCACTCGCTGTTTTTCGTATTATTTTCTATGTCTTCGAGTTATTGTTTCTTATAATAATTCCTATGTAAGTTTGTCTTCATATTAGCAAAGCGAGTGTTTCAAAAGTTTCATTTGGGCAGTATAGGAACCGGAATAAATGTAATAACGTTTTGACTGTGCCGTGTGTTTAACCACGTGTTCATGTTTGTTGTGTTCCATCTAGGACTGTGGCTACATTAGCCGTATAGTGTGGTTAATTTATCTGTTTGTAAGTACAATTTGTGTCACGATTACAGTGGTGAGTGGTTGTTGAAGAAAAACTGTTCCAGTAGTATATGTTATTGTTGCCATACTACAGCCTAACCTCAAACATGACAATGCCCCGTAACTGTTGCATTCCCGGATGCAAATTAAAAATCAGAAACTTACAGTTAAAACAAAAGGTAAATTACAACGTAAAGCTTCTAAATTCAGTATTTAATTACTATAAATTGCAGCGTTATGTGTATTAGTTGCCGATGTATATATAACATGGTGAATAGTGTGAATAGTGAAAGACAATAATTTCGAGTGAACTCAATTAGTGGCATGTGCAACACCAACAGTTTGTTTCATGTAAGTAGTATGCTGCTCATATTTGTACATTATCTTTTGTCTTTGTAATTTAAATGTGTAGCTGTAGTTTAGAAGAAATGTGTTATGTTGCTGCATGTAAAACTGTAGACTATGGCAAAGTTTGGTAAATATTTACAAAATCGTCCGCTCGAGAAAACGAATGAAACATAGTGCAATGGATGCAGTTTTTATTGCTGATTACGATCTTGTAAGTTTTATTGTGCGCTCAAGCTTCGTGTTTTATTTATGAGAAAATTTCGTACGGTCGATGAAGTGGTTTTATTTCGCTTATGCGGCGGATATTTAGCTAATAAATGTGCATAAACGAGTGTAATATATGCTACAATGATTGATTAATGCATTTACGTTGAAATGATTGCATAAACACTGCCCAAATTGTAAATATTTCGATAACACAGGACCCTGTCACCCCACTCATATGCAAAACTAACCTAACCTAAGCTAACACAATGTTGCTTTACAATACTGATTTAAGATTATGTATTTCATTTACAGTGCTGTTTTACGGTTATTATTTTTAATATTTCATCTGCTTTTGTGGATTCCTCCTGTAAAATAAAGTGTCCTGAAGTGCTGAGTAATATGTTGTTGCAAACTGAGTAATCAAGTTCTCAGTAATAGTAACAGCAAAATTTCACCCTAAAGGTTTTGAATTCAGTAGGTAGCTTTAGGTCATTCTAAATAGCAGCATTTGTATATCAGCCATCCAGTATAGCATGTTTGTGTAGGTATATAACATTATGCACATTGTACAAATGTGAAAAACAGTGTAAACAATGATTAATAATTCTGAGTCAACTCAATATCAACACTTCTGTTTTATTTAAGTAACATGCTGCTTGCAGTTTTGTCTATCTTCTGTGTAATTTGAGTGTGTAATGCAGTTACATAATGGCATGTAAACCTGTAGATTGCATGAATGATAGTTGAGGTTATATATTTCATTGCCCATGGTTTATCGTTTAATATTAAATGTCATTCTTTTTTGTTTACTTGAGTTTATGTTTAAGACAGTGTTTTTGTGTTTAACACAGCCCATATTCACAAAATAGGCGTGTTATTACACCACATTTTTATTTTACTGCGTTGAAATCGTAGCCTGTAGACGAGTTGTTTACAAGTAGTTCCCACCACATAGGCCGCCATCTTGAATCACAGTGTCAGGTCCGGTATTTAGGAGGTCCTGCTTAGATGGGTCGAGTTCTTCTTGGTTCCGCCAGAGGGCAGCTGTCTTTGAATATCATGAAGGTTGGAATCGTTGCACTTAGCGCCTTCGGTGACACTAGCGATCCTGAAAGAACTAACAGGATGAAGAATTAATGAATAGAATCACAGGAAACTCGGGGATGTAATTATCCTTCGCGGCATTCGCTTAGGAACCCGGGGAACCCCCCCCCCCTTCCCCTTCTCCCCATAAAACACATGAGTCAGCGAGATCGGTCACGGGAATCGAACCAGTGACCTCCTGAACGCGAGCCTCAAACGTTACCGCAGTTACATACAGCAAGTAGGAGGAATATTGTATTTCATTCAAAAATTCAATATAGAGATTTCACCGGAAATATATGTTTTGAAATGAAAAGCATTTTTATAACTCATTAAAATGCACCGTTTCATTAATCGCACGTTTCCGCCAGTCAGAACACACGCAACAGTCCATTATACTCGTACGTTCAATCGAAGAACAACTAGTGTGAGTTCAGGAAAGGTAAATATGACGGACACGAGCGACAGTGAGATGTCTCACATTTCTGCAAAGCTACACCCCGTGACTAATAACTCATTGTCACAAAAATCAATACTTTCACGTCTGCGCACATAGCATAACACTGCCAGCTGTTTCACTGTGAAGATAAGGTTAATGTACTTATTGACTCAGGTAGGTGCAGAATATTAAATATGTATAATTTTTAATAAGTTCATCATGTAACGATACTATAAAAGTGCTAACTAAGACGCCGAGCGAAGCCGGTTTCCTAATTTTCACACGAGCGTCTTTTTACTACCACTGTAGTTAAGTTTCATACAACAATTTATGTTCGACTATACCTATACCTAATTTTATACTTAAAATATAGTAAAATGTTGCACACTCACTAGGAACAATGGCCTACATATTGCATCAGCTGACATTTGGAGTTCTGCGCAGGCGCTAAACGATCTATTGGTTTCCAGCATGTTACAGCTGCATGATAAAAATGATAACCTTTCAAATGCTATATAACATTGAAAAATAGAAGCCAAATTGAATATATTGGTTTTCTGACGAAACTATATTTCATGTATAAGCTATTTATTGTACAATTAGTGAAATTAGTTTGCGGGACTGTGTTTAGTGCAATATTCTTGGAAGTTGATGCTGTATTGAGGTTAACGTAGCTGGAGTAAGTTGCATCTCACTGTCAGTAGTGTCCAACATTTTAGCGTTTTCTAAACTCGCGCCAGTTGCGTTTCGAGAATTAATCGATATTGCGCTTTGCCATTGCTACGTGGGAATTCTCTGTTTGGTGGAACACGTGTCTAATGAAAATTGAATTGTCGGATTGGATGAACACTAGTCAGTCCTTTAATGAAAGTTTGAACTTAAGGAAGTCCATTAAAGGATCGCTATTAGACTTGTAATTAATAAATTTGGGTATGGCCGAGGAGCATAAATGTTTTAAAGTTATATATATACTGGAGCATAAATGTATATTGTAAACAAACAAATGATTGTGCTTACTTCAATCTTCATCATCATTAACAGTTCCTAGCACATATTGATTTGAGCTCTGGCAATGAACGATGACTTACGGGTTGAAGTTATTTTAAGAAAAGAAATTCCATTGTTGTATCATGGAGACAGTGCTTCTATCAAAGTTGGTATTTAAGTTTAATTTCTTTCAAAGATGTAACACGAAGATTTTGAAGAAAATTCCTCCAATTAAACTACACTTTATGTGAAAAATTTGTTTAAAAATGTTTATTTCCTGAAAAATGGCTCGAACGATTTTTATTAAACTGTCATATGTTTAGAATATTTTTATGATAAATAAAACATATATTTCGAATTTTCTGGCTATAGTCTATGTAGTCCTATAAAGTCTCGGTAACTTTTGCATAACTAGTAAACCGTTACAGATAGACCAAATCTTACTACACAAAAATGTAGATCTCGCTAAAACACACAATTTATGTCCAAATAAATTTGTTTCTAAAGTGAACCATTTCCGAGATATTCCTTATTATTTGTGTGAGTTTTGGAAAACAAAACTTTCGTCAAATGGAACATCGTTACTCGTTTTTACACGTTAACCGTGCAAACAG
Source organism: Tenodera sinensis (assembly GCA_030765045.1). Taxonomy (NCBI): domain Eukaryota; kingdom Metazoa; phylum Arthropoda; class Insecta; order Mantodea; family Mantidae; genus Tenodera; species Tenodera sinensis. The sequence continues at coordinate 5,931,695 of CM060970.1, forward strand.
AACGAAATCTCAAGGCTTTAAAACATTTGACTATCACTCAAAGCCTAGTATTCCCATATTCCCCTTGTACCTACAAGGAAATAAGCAATAAGATAATTTGTACAAATGTTTATCTCAACTAACACGAAGAAGATATAGAAATAAGAGTTTGTAAGAATGGTTAGTACAAGTGTGGAGAAAGTCATGTGAGTGCAACACAACAGATATTTGTAATTGTGCTGTTGTCTTACACAATGTGAAGTTCTGCACACAGAGAGGCTCGCCAACCTACAGATGTGAATCAGGCTTCCTGATTACTGCCAATTGTCGCCAATTTTAAACTTTTTCTTCGCCATGTGACCACACACACACACACACACACACACACACACACACACACACACACACACACACACACACACACACACACACACACACACCACACACACACACACACACACACACACACACACACACCACACACCACACACACACACACACACACATACACACACCACACACCACACACACACACACATACACACACAACACACCACACACACACACATTGACCGACATCCGCATATTTCATGCTTTCTTACCCAACGGACTTCTTCACGAAAATAAACTTATTAGGTTCCGGACTTCTGTTTATATGTAATGCAAATCAACAATGTTCTCCTTTAATGATATTGTGGCAGAAAAACAAAATCAGTCCAGATATTATACTTTTCTATTTTTACTTTCTCTATTACATATAGTAAGCAGAGGAAGTATTGTATTCCACCCAAAAATTCGATGTCGAGATTTCACCGGAAATATATGTTTTGAGGAGGCCCCTGAATAAAAAGAAACCACATTTTCAAAAAATAATCCGAGTACGCGTGCGCGTGCGCGTGTTTGTGTGTGTGTGTGTGTGTGTGTTTGTGTGTGTGTGGGCAGCATAACTTGAAAACGAAAAGTCGGTTAAAAACCTAGGTTGTTATTTAAGTTTAATTTACTCAGGGGTCTCCGTCTAGGGGATCTGTAAATGACTATCACAAGGTACCCAAGCTGAGCAGAACATTACTTCCACTTACTGGTGTCTAGGGGATATGTGGATAGTGACCACAAGGTACCCAAGCTGAGCAGAACATTACTTCCACTTACTGGTGTCTAGGGGATATGTGGATAGTGACCACAAGGTACTCAAGCTGAGCAGAACATTACTTCCACTTACTGGTGTCTAGGGGATATGTGGATAATGACCACAAGGTACCCAAGCTGAGCAGAACATTACTTCCACTTACTGGTGTCTAGGGGATATGTGGATAGTGACCACAAGGTACCCAAGCTGAGCAGAACATTACTTCCACTTACTGGTGTCTAGGGGATATGTGAATAGCGACCACAAGGTACCCAAGCTGAGCAGAACATTACTTCCACTTACTGGTGTCTAGGGGATATGTGGATAGTGACCACAAGGTACTCAAGCTGAGCAGAACATTACTTCCACTTACTGGTGTCTAGGGGATATGTGGATAGTGACCACAAGGTACCCAAGCTGAGCAGAACATTACTTCCACTTACTGGTGTCTAGGGGATATGTGGATAGTGACCACAAGGTACCCAAGCTGAGCAGAACATTACTTCCACTTACTGGTGTCTAGGGGATATGTGGATAATGACCACAAGGTACCCAAGCTGAGCAGAACATTACTTCCACTTACTGGTGTCTAGGGGATATGTGGATAATGACCACAAGGTACCCAAGCTGAGCAGAACATTACTTCCACTTACTGGTGTCTAGGGGATATGTGGATAGTGACCACAAGGTACCCAAGCTGAGCAGAACATTACTTCCACTTACTGGTGTCTAGGGGATATGTGGATAGTGACCACAAGGTACCCAAGCTGAGCAGAACATTACTTCCACTTACTGGTGTCTAGGGGATATGTGGATAATGACCACAAGGTACCCAAGCTGAGCAGAACATTACTTCCACTTACTGGTGTCTAGGGGATATGTGGATAGTGACCACAAGGTACCCAAGCTGAGCAGAACATTACTTCCACTTACTGGTGTCTAGGGGATATGTGGATAGTGACCACAAGGTACCCAAGCTGAGCAGAACATTACTTCCACTTACTGGTGTCTAGGGGATATGTGGATACTGACCACAAGGCACCCAAGCTGAGCAGAACATTACTTCCACTTACTGGTGTCTAGGGGATATGTGGATAGTGACCACAAGGTACCCAAGCTGAGCAGAACATTACTTCCACTTACTGGTGTCTAGGGGATATGTGGATAGTGACCACAAGGTACCCAAGCTGAGCAGAACATTACTTCCACTTACTGGTGTCTAGGGGATATGTGGATAGTGACCACAAGGTACCCAAGCTGAGCAGAACATTACTTCCACTTACTGGTGTCTAGGGGATATGTGAATAGCGACCACAAGGTACCCAAGCTGAGCAGAACATTACTTCCACTTACTGGTGTCTAGGGGATATGTGGATAGTGACCACAAGGTACTCAAGCTGAGCAGAACATTACTTCCACTTACTGGTGTCTAGGGGATATGTGGATAGTGACCACAAGGTACCCAAGCTGAGCAGAACATTACTTCCACTTACTGGTGTCTAGGGGATATGTGGATAGTGACCACAAGGTACCCAAGCTGAGCAGAACATTACTTCCACTTACTGGTGTCTAGGGGATATGTGGATAATGACCACAAGGTACCCAAGCTGAGCAGAACATTACTTCCACTTACTGGTGTCTAGGGGATATGTGGATAATGGCCACAAGGTACCCAAGCTGAGCAGAACATTACTTCCACTTACTGGTGTCTAGGGGATATGTGGATAGTGACCACAAGGTACCCAAGCTGAGCAGAACATTACTTCCACTTACTGGTGTCTAGGGGATATGTGGATAGTGACCACAAGGTACCCAAGCTGAGCAGAACATTACTTCCACTTACTGGTGTCTAGGGGATATGTGGATAATGACCACAAGGTACCCAAGCTGAGCAGAACATTACTTCCACTTACTGGTGTCTAGGGGATATGTGGATAGTGACCACAAGGTACCCAAGCTGAGCAGAACATTACTTCCACTTACTGGTGTCTAGGGGATATGTGGATACTGACCACAAGGCACCCAAGCTGAGCAGAACATTACTTCCACTTACTGGTGTCTAGGGGATATGTGGATAGTGACCACAAGGTACCCAAGCTGAGCAGAACATTACTTCCACTTACTGGTGTCTAGGGGATATGTGGATAGTGACCACAAGGTACCCAAGCTGAGCAGAACATTACTTCCACTTACTGGTGTCTAGGGGATATGTGGATACTGACCACAAGGTACCCAAGCTGAGCAGAACATTACTTCCACTTACTGGTGTCTAGGGGATATGTGGATAGCGACCACAAGGTACCCAAGCTGAGCAGAACATTACTTCCACTTACTGGTGTCTAGGGGATATGTGGATAGTGACCACAAGGTACCCAAGCTGAGCAGAACATTACTTCCACTTACTGGTGTCTAGGGGATATGTGGATAGTGACCACAAGGTACCCAAGCTGAGCAGAACATTACTTCCACTTACTGGTGTCTAGGGGATATGTGGATAGTGACCACAAGGTACCCAAGCTGAGCAGAACATTACTTCCACTTACTGGTGTCTAGGGGATATGTGGATACTGACCACAAGGCACCCAAGCTGAGCAGAACATTACTTCCACTTACTGGTGTCTAGGGGATATGTGGATAGCGACCACAAGGTACCCAAACTGAGCAGAACATTACTTCCACTTACTGGTGTCTAGGGGATATGTGGATAGTGACCACAAGGTACCCAAGCTGAGCAGAACATTACTTCCACTTACTGGTGTTTTGCTCCTCACTGTAACTTTTCTATCTGACCTTACCTTGGTCATCTCTTGTTCTCTTCCGACCCCGATGCTATTAGGGTTCCCGAGGGCTATTGAGTCTTTATTTTTCCAACCTCTCCATTTCTCTATAAAATCTTAACCCCTAACATGCTGACCTGTCATGGCATGTAATACGTCCTGTGATTGGTAATCAGAGGATATGGTCGGTGAATTTATTTTGATAATTCTCTCAGTCAGGTCGGTGAGACCGGTAAACCAACAACAGGTGTGGTCCTCCAGACATTCTGGGGGTTGTGAGAGCAATGTGACCGCCAAAACATAAAAATATGGTGCTCTCTAAAAAGTGGTTACATTTAGTGCTAAGTCTCTTCAATATTTATGACTTGAGGGGTAAAATGTTCCGGAGTTAAAATAGTCCCCCATTTGGCTCTCCGGGCGGGGACTACTTCATGAGAACCAAAATATTATATTAATAGAAGATCTAACATCAGAATTCTACAATGGAACGCAGGTGGTCTCACACAAACAAAAAGAATAGAACTGAATAAAATTGTATTTGACTATAATATTGTGACTTTTCGGTGTGGGTGTGAAGTAAAGAAGACAGATGTAGTCGAGATAAAGAAACACTTTTATTTCCGTAAACAGTAACTTTGTACACTCGTTGCAACAGCAAGAAAGTCTTTTCCGATTCTCCAACAGCACGGCTCCGAATTCGTAACACAAAGAACTAACTCTTCTCCGTCGGCACGACTCCTCAACCTTCACATACGTCTGTCCTCTCCGTCGGCACTACTCAACGCTTCACATACGTCTGACTCTTCCGTCGGCACGACTACTCAACGCTTCACATACGTCTGACTGTCTTTTCTGTCGCACTTTACCGCTATTTATATCTCCCAGGCACTATTCCGGAAAGTTCAGTTATTGCGGTGGAATACAAAGCGGAAGATTCCAGAAGCTTCTATCCTTTTCTCTCTTTCGGCAAGCGCCCCAACAATGCGGCCATTCTCTGTCTCTTTCCTTCGGCTCCTTTGCGATAGTGCCGACAATAATGCGATGGGCGACACTGCTGTTGACGGCAATTAGATGCGGCGGGCGCGGTGACACTGCTCCCTCCTCAGAAGTGGTCGTCCCGACCAGCACTATCACTGCGGCATCTCCCTTGCGCCCCTGTGGACTAACCCATCGAACCTCTTCTCCAGGAGGCACGATCCTAGGTATCGCTGTTGGATAGTGTCCCTTGGTCCGGGTAGGACGATGTATGCCATCCTGCTTCGAAATTCTGCAACAGTACCGCCGGTCTTGACGGTCCCTCGTCCAATTGCCCTTCTTCCTGGTGTGTTGACGGGCCATCCTGCGCACTTGGAAACGGCTCACTGGGTACCATGTCCGCCGACCTCTCTGGCGCACCTTCGCAGCCACCTTGCTTCCGATGGGTCCGGCAACAAACCCCACCACATCCGCGCGAGTCGCGTCCACCGCTGCACTCGTGTTCACTCGTGCTCGGCACGGCCTCTCCTGTATCCTGCCGTCCAAGATGATGTCCACCATTCTTCCGTTCACGGCACTATGCGTCAGGTGATTGGATGGCTCCGACGGTCCCCCCATGTCACACGCCAAGTCGGTTCTCGCGTGTTGCTCGCTTGCTTGTGCGCTTCCCTGCTGATCGTCCTCCACATCATATCCTGGTTGGTTACGTACCCGACACACTCCTCCAGAGGATCCTCGACGACGTCCCTGAACTGCCCCTTTGTCTTCCCCGAGACGTACACTTTCGTTACCTGAAACGGGCGCAACTGTAGCCTCGGCCACTAGGTGCTCCCTTCCCGGGTCCGCGCTATTCCGTCTGCCTCTGGCATCCAGTACTTTGACGCTCTCGTCAACTCTTACTACCAGGACGCCAAGACGTTCCCCGTCGTCCTCCACGACGTCCACATGCTGGCAGAGGTCTTCCACCTTTTCGCCGAGTTCTTCCACGTCTTCCGTCACGCCAATCAGTTCGCCGAGTTACTCCACGTCTTCCGTCATGCCAATCAGTTCGCCGAGTTGTTCCACGTCTTCCCTCATATCACCCGAAACGGGCGCAACTGTCGCCTCGGCCACTAGGTGCTCCCTCCCCGGCTCCGCGCTATTCCGTCTGCCCCTGGCATCCAGTACTTTAACATTCTCGTCAGCTCTTACTACCAGGGCGCCAAGACGTTCCCCGTCGTCCTCCACGACGTCCACGTGCTGGCAGAGGTCTTCCACCTTTTCGCCGAGTTCTTCCACGTCTTCCGTCACGCCAGCCAGTTGCTCGTCAATTTTCGCCGATAGCTCCGTCTTCATCTCTTTCAGCTCGGCAGCGAGGTTGTCGTTTGACGTTTCCATTTTGGCTGCGAGGTTGTCGTTTGCCGTCTTCATCTCTTTCAGCTCGGCAGCGAGGTTGTCGTTTGCCGTCTTCATCTCTTTCAGCTCGGCAGCGAGGTTGTCGTTTGCCGTCTTCATCTCTGCTTTCAGCTTGGCAGCGAGGTTGTCGTTTGCCGTCTTCATCTCTGCTTCAGCTCGTGTAAAAAGCTCACCAATGTAGCCTCCATCGTAAAATCCCACTTCTGACACCAGTGTGACTTTTCGGTGTGGGTGTGAAGTAAAGAAGACAGATGTAGTCGAGATAAAGAAACACTTTTATTTCCGTAAACAGTAACTTTGTACACTCGTTGCGACAGCAAGAAAGTCTTTTCCGATTCTCCAACAGCACGGCTCCGAATTCGTAACACAAAGAACTAACTCTTCTCCGTCGGCACGACTCCTCAACCTTCACATACGTCTGTCCTCTCCGTCGGCACTACTCAACGCTTCACATACGTCTGACTCTTCCGTCGGCACGACTACTCAACGCTTCACATACGTCTGACTGTCTTTTCTGTCGCACTTTACCGCTATTTATATCTCCCAGGCACTATTCCGGAAAGTTCAGTTATTGCGGTGGAATACAAAGCGGAAGATTCCAGAAGCTTCTATCCTTTTCTCTCTTTCGGCAAGCGCCCCAACAATGCGGCCATTCTCTGTCTCTTTCCTTCGGCTCCTTTGCGATAGTGCCGACAATAATGCGATGGGCGACACTGCTGTTGACGGCAATTAGATGCGGCGGGCGCGGTGACACTGCTCCCTCCTCAGAAGTGGTCGTCCCGACCAGCACTATCACTGCGGCATCTCCCTTGCGCCCCTGTGGACTAACCCATCGAACCTCTTCTCCAGGAGGCACGATCCTAGGTATCGCTGTTGGATAGTGTCCCTTGGTCCGGGTAGGACGATGTATGCCATCCTGCTTCGAAATTCTGCAACAGTACCGCCGGTCTTGACGGTCCCTCGTCCAATTGCCCTTCTTCCTGGTGTGTTGACGGGCCATCCTGCGCACTTGGAAACGGCTCACTGGGTACCATGTCCGCCGACCTCTCTGGCGCACCTTCGCAGCCACCTTGCTTCCGATGGGTCCGGCAACAAACCCCACCACATCCGCGCGAGTCGCGTCCACCGCTGCACTCGTGTTCACTCGTGCTCGGCACGGCCTCTCCTGTATCCTGCCGTCCAAGATGATGTCCACCATTCTTCCGTTCACGGCACTATGCGTCAGGTGATTGGATGGCTCCGACGGTCCCCCCATGTCACACGCCAAGTCGGTTCTCGCGTGTTGCTCGCTTGCTTGTGCGCTTCCCTGCTGATCGTCCTCCACATCATATCCTGGTTGGTTACGTACCCGACACACTCCTCCAGAGGATCCTCGACGACGTCCCTGAACTGCCCCTTTGTCTTCCCCGAGACGTACACTTTCGTTACCTGAAACGGGCGCAACTGTAGCCTCGGCCACTAGGTGCTCCCTTCCCGGGTCCGCGCTATTCCGTCTGCCTCTGGCATCCAGTACTTTGACGCTCTCGTCAACTCTTACTACCAGGACGCCAAGACGTTCCCCGTCGTCCTCCACGACGTCCACATGCTGGCAGAGGTCTTCCACCTTTTCGCCGAGTTCTTCCACGTCTTCCGTCACGCCAATCAGTTCGCCGAGTTACTCCACGTCTTCCGTCATGCCAATCAGTTCGCCGAGTTGTTCCACGTCTTCCCTCATATCACCCGAAACGGGCGCAACTGTCGCCTCGGCCACTAGGTGCTCCCTCCACGGCTCCGCGCTATTCCGTCTGCCCCTGGCATCCAGTACTTTAACATTCTCGTCAGCTCTTACTACCAGGGCGCCAAGACGTTCCCCGTCGTCCTCCACGACGTCCACGTGCTGGCAGAGGTCTTCCACCTTTTCGCCGAGTTCTTCCACGTCTTCCGTCACGCCAGCCAGTTGCTCGTCAATTTTCGCCGATAGCTCCGTCTTCATCTCTTTCAGCTCGGCAGCGAGGTTGTCGTTTGACGTTTCCATTTTGGCTGCGAGGTTGTCGTTTGCCGTCTTCATCTCTTTCAGCTCGGCAGCGAGGTTGTCGTTTGCCGTCTTCATCTCTTTCAGCTCGGCAGCGAGGTTGTCGTTTGCCGTCTTCATCTCTGCTTCAGCTCGTGTAAAAAGCTCACCAATGTAGCCTCCATCGTAAAATCCCACTTCTGACACCAGTGTGACTTTTCGGTGTGGGTGTGAAGTAAAGAAGACAGATGTAGTCGAGATAAAGAAACACTTTTATTTCCGTAAACAGTAACTTTGTACACTCGTTGCGACAGCAAGAAAGTCTTTTCCGATTCTCCAACAGCACGGCTCCGAATTCGTAACACAAAGAACTAACTCTTCTCCGTCGGCACGACTCCTCAACCTTCACATACGTCTGTCCTCTCCGTCGGCACGACTACTCAACGCTTCACATACGTCTGACTGTCTTTTCTGTCGCACTTTACCGCTATTTATATCTCCCAGGCACTATTCTGGAAAGTTCAGTTATTGCGGTAGAATACAAAGCGGAAGATTCCAGAAGTCTCTATCCTTTTCTCTCTTTCGGCAAGCGCCCCAACAATGCGGCCATTCTCTGTCTCTTTCCTTCGGCTCCTTTGCGGTAGTGCCGACAATAATGCGATGGGCGACACTGCTGTTGTCGGCAATTAGATGCGGCGGGCGCGGTGGCAATATCGATCTATTTTTCATACAGGAAGCAAATCTAACAAATGACCAACTTAAATACTTCAGTTTTACTGGTTTTCTACTACACCTACTACCCAAAAATAGACAGGTAAGTAATGGGATATTGGTTGGAGTCAAAAATGATATGAAATCTTCCTATGAAATTGTTAAAGAAATGGATATCACAGATAAAGTGAATTAATAAAACTAAATTTTTGGGATAACAAAACACATCCACGTTTATACAGTATTTACAATCCTCCCAGGAATGAACCAGATCTCTCACTTATTGACCAATTAAATAAAACAATCGTAATTGGGGATTTCAATGCCCATTCCAAAAGATGGGGTTATGAAAAAGTGGATTATACAGGGAAGATAGTGGAAGAATTTTTGAATACCGCAACTTTTGAACTGTTTTATAGTAAAGAAGATCCCACAACCTTCATACATTACTCTGGAGCAGGCAGTACCCCAGACCTCTTGTTAGCTACAAGAGATATTGTTTCAAAAATTAAAAAACAAGTTGTAGAAGACTCAAGTTCTGATCACAGAGCAGTAATTGCTCATATAAAACTAGAGAATACAAATAACTGTCAAGGTCTCACGAATCTGTATTGGAACTTCAAAAAAGCAGATTGGAACAAATATAAAACTGAACTGGAACATAAATTTAAAGAACAAACAAACTCACAGCTGCATGACCACCCAGATCATATGAACAAAAATTTCTGTCTAGTCTTCCTAGAAACCGCAAAAAAAAAAAAAAAAAAAAAAAAAAAAAAAAAAAAAAAAACCACATTCCTCGTGGAGGAATTAAAAATTTCAAACCCTTTTGGAACCCCCAGTTAGAAGAACTGAGAAAGCAAAGGGATATAACTAGAAATGCAGCTGAACAAACAAAAAACTTATCGGATACACAAATATGGCGGAAGAAATGTGCCTCACTAAAAAAAAGAAATTAATACAGCTAAAAAGAATCACTTTAATAATTTCTTAGAAAAAATGGATTATAGAAAATATGGTAACAAAGCCCATAAGTTCATAAAAAATGTCAAGGACAGGAAAGAAAACGACAGCACACCTATGATACATAACAATAAAATATTAGCAAATTATGCAGCCATAGCCGAAACATTCAATAAATATTATGCTAATTCACATGGTGAAAAATAGTTCTCCAGTGCAATAGATATTAAAATAACTAAATTAATTGTAGTCGCTATAAACTAAACCTCGGCGCAACTGATAGATTTACGACTAACAGCAAGGTTACGATACGCCTGAATACTGCGACTACCAGTAAGTCACCGAGGTTGCTGAGCTATCGGAGTCAGCCGCAGTTAGTAAACCCTACTAACGCTTGGCTGTCAATAATGCCACTGTTGGTGTTGTAACTCTCAGAGAATATAACCTCACAGTATATCAGTAATCTGTGAATATAACTGAAATAAGTGTAATAATTATTCTCTGGCAGTTCATGCTTCAGTTTATTATTCGGTAGCTGTTTTCCAAGATGTGTATAGTTTGGTTATGTTAGTGGATTTTGATCTGTGCTATCTGGTTATTTGGGAAGTTCTGTAACAGTGCAGCTGACTACTTTGTGGACGTGGTTGCTGAAGGGACACATATTTTATTTCGAGTAGTATATTTCAATTGGTTGTGTGTGAATGTTAATATGAAGAGAGAGAAATAGCGATTGTTTTATGCACATAACACTATGAAGTTGAAAGAAACCTTTTCCAGAGATTGTGCGAATATTGTAAGTGTTTCAGAGACATGTAGTTTAATTCGATCGTCTTTTTTTAAAGCTCAGCAATATAATATACACATTTTTTTAACGTAACCTGTTGATTCGACCTATTGTTAGTAAGTTAATAATGCAGATCTCCTGATCGAGTTGATGTCATATGAGTGAAGCTAGAAGATGTGCAATGTTGTTAATGTGCAAATGAGATAATAGAATATTTCTTTAATCTTAAAACCTTATTGAAAAGAATGGCTTGTGCTATTATGTTTCACCTTGGTTCGCTTGCAGGAGTGATCATTAGAGTCCGGATTTTAATGACAACTCATATTTTGTTTTCTGATCCTTAGTGTGAATTTCCAAACAGTTTACGTACGATTCAGGGGATTTTAGAGTTGAAAAATGCATTTTTATTGTGCGCAGAAAGTTTTATTTATACCTTATTTAGTATAAGGCATTTTTGCCAAATATGCATATATTTGTCGACGTACATTGTTGCGCGGGGTCCACAAAAACCTCTTGAAGACATCAAAGGCGGCTTCCAACGTAATAATGGTCACACATGGTTACACTATTCAGGCTTAATACTAGCCCAATGTGATTCAACACCGAAAGTAAAGTGCTCCAACAGCGTGAAGTAGCAAGGTTTTTGTTCTGATTTTGGAAAGAAGTTCTTCAGCACTGGAGGGAAAATATTATTCTGTAAACTATGTGTGATAAAAGTTGGTGCAGAAAAATGTTTTGATGTGCAGTACTACTTTAATACTACTATAAACATTAGCTGTGTGAATAGAAGTGCGGAAAATGGCAGTAGACAAATGCTGTTATTTGAGAAGACAAGTCTATCTTCAGCCATACAATCATTTCTTCAAAGACTTGTGCGAGTTAATGGTGTCTTGCAACATCCCATTGAAGAAGTTGAAGAATTCACACTTCAGGGAGTTCTTGGAGAAGTACACAACACATCCAGAACTTGACAATTACTATTTTGTTTGACAGATGTATGAAGCTAACTGTAGCCCTATGGTGTGAACAGAGATGTTTTGCTGCTATAAAAGATGGTGCTTCATACCTGGCCAAACCAGCCAAGGGACTTCAAATTTTCTGCCCCAGTATGGCGTACAGCACTTGTCTTGCACATGCATTACGTAGAGGAGGTATGATGAAATTGATGTGGACAAAGTAATTTCCTGTGGCAAGAAAATGTGTGTGAAAACTCTGGTATGGGTTCAGAAATTTGAGGAACAAGCAGTGACCAAACTTCCAAAAACCAACCCCGTCAAAAATCAATAAAATGGCATTGAAACGGTATAAAAGTTACTCTAATGTTCCCCATAGTCAAAAAGCCCCTCAGTATTGCATCAGAGACAGATATCTCTTGTCGACTTTGATCACCTGTAGTTGAAGATTGTTTATGTTACGGCTGGTAATGTTTGGGAGTGCCATGTTAGCTTAACTTTGGTTAGGTTAGTTTAGTTTTTTAGGTTCAAGGATGAAATCGAGAAAGGTGAAGGACAAGGAGAGTGTAGCGGAGGAGAGAAGAGGTGAAGTGTACAAAAACTGCATCTCAATGTCTTGTCGTGAGCGTTATCTCTAAAATATTGCTTATAAGCTTTTGCAGGAATAGTGTGCAGAAAACTGATGTGTTACACTCACATGACTTTCTCTACTATTATACTAGTCATTCTTACAAACTCTTATTCCTATATCTTCTTATGTTAGTGGAGATAAACATTTGCAGAAGTTATTTTATTGCTTATTTCCTTGTAGGTACAAGGGGAATATGGGAATACAGTAGGCTTTGAGCGATAGTCAAATGTTTTAAAGCTTTGAGATTCCGTTCTCCTTGCACGGTTAACATGTAAAAACGAGTAACGATGTTCCATTTGACGAAAGTTTGTTTTCCAAAACTCACACAAATAATAAGGAATATCTCGGAAATGGTTCACTTTACAAACAAATTTATTTGGACATAAATTGTGTGTTTCAGCAAGATCTACATTTTTGTATAGTAAGATTTGGTCTATCTCTTACGGTTTACAAGTTATTCAAAAGTCATCCAGAGTAAACTGGCCTACCTAGGCTATAGCCGGGAAATTCAAAATCTACATTTCATTTGTAAGGGACACAACAAATTATGATGGAGAAATAGAGGCTATACACATTGCTCTCCGACAATTATTAAATCTTCCCTTAAATAAATTTAACAAGGCAGTAATTCTTTCAGATTCTAAAGCTGCAATTCAGGGAATATGTTCAAATACTACAAAGAAGTCAACAAAAATTAGAGAATGCTACAAAATGTTAACACAACTCCAAAAAGTTAATAAGACTGTTCATCTCCAATGGATTCCAGCACACTGTGGAGTCATGGGGAACGAAGCTGCAGACTCACTTGCAAAGAAAGGCACAACAATAATACAAAAGTCTAAATTCAATTTCTCATATTCCTCAATAAAACGCTTGATCATAAAAAATTTTTGTCATTCATATCTACAAGAAATAGAAACAAATGCCAAAGATAAAAAATGGATTACACTACTTTCCAATCCAGATATAATCCCCCAGAGACCAAGGAAAACAGCAGTTGCAGCCTTCCGACTATTGACAAATCACGACTGCTTAGCAAGTCATCTCTTCAGAATGGGTATCTCAGCCTCACCAATATGTGTCCTGTGTAACGATCCAGCAGAAATGAACGAAGACCACTTGAAGACCTGTGAAGCATTAAGATCAGAAGAAACTACAGTTCAAAAGTATTGGAAAGCACGAATGCTAGTGGCTTCATTGCCAGATGCAAGGCACTAGAAAACAACAACAACAACAACAACATTTCATTTGTCATACAAATATCTTAAACATATGGCATTTTAATAAAAATCGTTTGAGTCATTTTCAAGAAAATCAAAATTTTTCATGTAAAGGGTAGTTTAGGGTGGGTCTATTTTCTTCAAAAGCTTCATGTCGTATCCTTAAAAGATATTAAACTTAAATACCACCTTTGGTTTTTAACCGAGTTTTCGTTTTTGAGTTATGCTGTCCACAGACTGACAGACACGCAGACGTTTTTCTAAAAATGCTTTTTTTGAATTCGGTGATCTCAAAACATATATTTCTGGTGAAATCTTGACATCAAATTTTTGGGTGGAATACAATACTTCCTCTACTTACCAGTAGAGAAAGGAAAAACGGATAGAGAAAGCCATGTGAATATAATAATACATTAGATTTTTAAGTGATTGTATACAGATATTTCACATGTTTAAAGAGGGAATTGAAAGAGGCAATTTATTGAATTGAGACGGGTGTTTTAAGAGTTACTGTTGCTATTGTAAATTTGTTTCTTTTGTTGTAGAAGTAACATGGAGGCATCTCAGAGACCAAGTAATGATAGAAGAGCAAAGAGCTGGAAGCGCGAGCATGAAGAGAGATGTAGGCGTGACCAGAAGAAGTCACGGGATCAGTCACAAATACATCAGAACTGTAAATTAACAACACAGAGTGAAGAAGATACTTGTGGTGGTAACGCTTCGTCTGCTGTTGAAGACTGCACTGAGAGTAGTGAGGAGGGGGAAGTCTTGAAACAAAACATTTCACTTGAAAGATCTGACACAGAAAGTGAGTCACTCAGTGCAAATTGTGAAAATGTGAATGGAAGTGGTGAGCCTGGCAGCATCCACACGGAAGAAACAAATGGTTTTCCTGTGTGTAATGTTATAACTCTGTCATACAAGATTCTTGAGCACGAGGATGTTTCAGAAAACTCTGGTGAGTATGATTCTGAACAATACACCATCGAGGAACAGAGTTCTCATTGTTTAGAACCAGATAATAACACATCAGATAGTGAAAGCATGGCATTGCCAACGTCAGGTGCATCAACAACTGAAGCTTGTGGTCTGAAAGATGCTGATGCTGAGGTTGATACTGGCGACACAGAGTCGTGTAATATCGCACAGGATGCCCCCAAAAGTGTGTTGTCACATGGTATTAGTTCCAGTGATAGTAATATCTTGAATGTTTCTAGTGAGACAGAAGGGCAGGAAGAACAGTTGAGGGATATTTGTGAGCTGCAAGCCTTCTTGGGTTTGGGCAAGTCGGGTGGCGATGAACTGCGTAGCATGAAGTTCCCTGGGGGGCAGGCCGCAGGAAGTGGGGGAGTTGTTTATGTGTGCAGCAGTGAGGAAGGAAGGGATGTTCTCAAACCCTTAGGCAACGAGAGCGTGTTAGAAAAGTTGACTAGCGAGAAAAGTGCACCTCAAGAGGTTCCGGTCACAGATTCTCCTCAGGAAGAACAGGCCAAGCCATGTGAAGATGAACAAGATAACAGAGCAGCAGAGGAAGCTGCAGCAGATTCCGCACAATTACCAGAAAACATGTCCTCAGAAGATAAGGTGAGTTCTGTCTTTTACCTTGTTCTTAGACCCAAACAAGAATATCCGTAAAATAGAGAACACCTTCCTAATGCCGGGATTATAATGAACTTTACTTGTGATGTGATGTTAAGTAAGGAACTAGGTCTATTAGGATGCACTCAATGTAACGCGAATGATTGTGATTGGATATTCTTACATTCAGTTGTCTCCTTAGCATGGAGGGACCTGAGTTTGATTCCTGGCACCAGCATAGGGATTTTCTCTTGCTGGGAGACCTGGTCCAGGGTGCACTCAGCCTCATTAGGCTCCTGAGGGGACAATTGAGAAGCTGCTTGATAGAGAAGTAGCGACCCTAGGTTGCAATGGCTGCATAACCAGCCACGAGGGCTCAGGGCACTGACCACATCCCACCCTCCAGTACTGCACCCCCTTTGTGATGCCTGTAGTGGGCAGAACTGGGCGACACAGTGGCTGGGCAGTAAGCCTTGGCCCTTCATGGGCCGTGGCGCTGGGGGTTACTTTTTATTAATGAATTATTTTTACCTTTTGTCCATTGAATATATGCACTCTTTACTATCACAAATTTCTCAAGTTGCATGTTTTTGGATATGAAATCTAAAAATTAAAGATTTCCTATTATATAATTCACTTGATTCACAATTTCAGCAAATATTGGACTACTACATTCTAGAAGTGGAGCAGCGATTGTCACAGAAGCAAATGCTTCGTCAGGAAAACCAGGATATGAACAGCTTACGTCCGGATGAATCACATTTCTCAAAGCTTGATTCCAGCCTCAAGAAAAACACAGCGTTTGTGAGGAAATTGGTGAGTCAGATATCCCAAGCATATTATTTTTATTTATTGAAATATTATTTATTACTAGAGTAAAACCGTGCTTAATCAAACTGCACATAATGGAAATCGTAGAGGAAGAGGAAAAAGAAAGAAAGGAGGGGAAAAATGTAAGAAAGAAAAAAATATGAAAGACACAAATTTGTGCTGGCAATGTTCTACAATTGGCAAAGTTCTTTTGCCCCAACCCTAAATTGTAATACAAGATTATGACAGGAATTGTATGTCAAAATGAATTAGGGAACAAATTTACACTAGTATATAATATACCATGTTTCCACATAATATCTGTAAATCTCATATATGTAATGTACTTAGCAAAGTGATATTTCTTGATTTATGTTCTGAGATTATTCAAATCGAAAGGAAGCATATCCAAGGTTGATCATAACCCCTTATGATCAATACATTGAAATGAATAATGATAGGTAACCAATGAGCCGTGATTGCTATACCCATAACTAGGAGAAATAAACAATTACCTCGATAGGGTACTAATGAATCATTACTAATGATATGCGTTGATTCGTCCTGCAGAAAGTAAAGAGATTTTGTTGTCAATCCAAGTAAATTGAATTCAATTGCGTATATACTCATTATGTGCATTTATCTCCTAAATATTCCAAGATATTTATGAAAGAAGTGGAAATTTAACTTATACAAAACCACAAAAATCTTGAATAGAACAGCTTCGGAATCTAAAAGTATTAATATTTGTAAAGGAGTGAAGATAATTTGTTGTACTATTATAAGTTCATCCCAATAAAGTTGAATTAACAGAAAATTTGAATATTTATTGGAAGTATAATAATTATATAAAATCCTTATTTATCTGCTTGACCCACTAGTGCCCTGAGGATAAGACTCATCACGACAGCTGCAGGAATGTGGTCTTGTATTTAGTAACACTCACGCCCTGCCCCACATTCTAATGATTCTTGTATCATTATAACAAATGTTAACTGCTTTCTCATCCTACAGTCATTGCAGAGGCCCACTGTTATAGTGACGGCCGCACTGTAGCCGAGTGGTCAGACCATTCACTTCTCACCAAAGTGGCCCGGGTTCGATCCCAGGCATCGCATGTGGGATTTGTGGTGGATGAAGCGGCGCTGGGGCGGTTTTCCCCCAGGTTCTCCTGTTTCCTCCGCCATCATATTCCACCGGTGCTCCATCTTCATTCCATGTATCATCAGTGTCACTTCCTGCGGTCCCGTATGTAGTAAAATCGGGTGTTAAACACTACAACAACAACAACTGTTATAGTGGAAACAATTTAACGGCAGTTCCCAAGAATTTGATATGGCTGACATTACACTAAACTGCAGTGGACATTACACCAAAAAGCAGTACTGCCAGTCTACAACAGAAATTATTAACTAGTCTGTGAGAAAATCCCTGGGAAACAGGACATGACTTTCAAGATGCATTTTAATAAAGGTGTACATTAAAAATCTATGGTGCTATTGTGCACAAAATCATTTAATTTCCATAAACCATATTTATACTGAAACCATTAACCAGTTAAGAGGATACATCTTGTTTCTTGATTAAAGTAAGAATTCTCTGTATTTTAATGCTAAATGGATTGAATGCTTTCCCTCCAAAGAAGGCTCTACTCCACTCTGACAATGAAAGGAAAACTCAGTAACAAAAGATATAAGCTGCTGAACTCATTGTGGAGACTGCTGTTAACCCTAGAATGCTAAGCCTCGTTATTTTTACGACGCACGATTGGCAATCCTGCTTTTACTCCTATAGTTTTCGTGCCACAATTATTTCCTTTTCAGTAGCTTCCTATCTTTTGAAGAGCTTTGTCAGTGGGTGTGCTTTGTCGAAATAGGATGCAACAGTGCATTGTTAGTATGTGCTTTATCGTAAATTTTACGACGATTAGTGTTCACGTATCCAGAATTTCATAAGGAAGCAGATTTATTTTTGTAATAATCTGAATTCAGGAAAGCAGGACGTATAATAACAATTCAGGAAAGCAGTTGAATCATTGCTTTCGATCGTTTCAGATGAGCATTCTGCGTGCAGACGATCCAAATTTTGAAAAAAAGATTATGGCAATGCTTCTTGAAGAAGATAGTAGCCCCAAGACTGATTTTAGCTCCAACGAAGAAATTGATAATGTGGAGTCTGATGATGTAATAATGACTGATACAGATGGTGAAGATATGGCAGGACGAAATATTGATATGTGCATGAGCAGCGATGAAAATTCTCCTCTAACTAGGCAATGTGGACGTAAAAGTAGAAGGTTAGAATCTGAACATTCTAGTAATTCCGCATTTGAAAGTGAAGAGAACGGCAACATTTCTTCGCCACCAAAAATTATTCTGAAAGTGAAGAACAAACATCGCTGGTCTGCGAAACCTGCTAGTAGTTCAAGATGCAGTACACCAAGCAGAAATACAATCCACTTCGTCAGACGCCTATTGGACAGGCTAAAGAAGCGGCGATGGCCACTGTATATGTTTTATGGCATGATTAATATTGACTATGTAAATGCCTGGGTTATCCACAGTCACAATAATCAGCGCCAAGGGAGACACAAATTGGCAAGGAAGGACTTTCTAACATGCTTGTCTGAGGAACTCACTATGCCGTGGATGGCGAAGAGACTGCAGTCCCCCAGTTTACTAACACACCTCCGGGTAATGATACAGGATATTCTTCCAGAACAGTCACCCTCCCAAAGGCAAGAACCACAGGCCAATGGCAAGAGAACCATTTGTCATGTATGTCCCAAAAAAGAAGAAGACAACAATGTACTCCAAAGAATGTCGCCATGCATACTACAAAGAACATAGGGCAAATCTCTGCACAAATTGTTGTAAGTGAGGCGAGATAGAACTGTCTCTGTTGTCTCATAACAGTTTAAATGAGTCAAGATAATATTTTATGAGGCAGGCATAAACATTTGTGAGATAATAGTAATGTATTTGTAATAGAAATAAACAATAGTAAATTTTACGAGGCTTAGTGTTTATGTACTATAGGAATAGGGTTAGTGTTCCAGGGTTAAACACATCAGCGTCTTTTCTTCACTGGAAGAATGCTTTGCTCACTATTTTGTTCTATTTGTACCCAGTCTTTAAAGAAAAGAAAATAACCATTGTTTATCAAAATAAAAATATTATTTTTAAGCTCAAACATCACAGGGTTAAAGTAACATGCTTTCAAACAATAATAATGCTTGAACATCGTTACCACACTACACTTGATGAACCTACTCACCTTTGGCAAATTTGTTCTACAATAATACTTTTGGATAAAATTTTTGTGAATGCAAAAATATAAACAATAACTGTATATAACTAAAACAATTCAAGACTAAACCATGCACACACAAGCAATACAATGGAGTGCACAGATTAATACTGCATCTAAACAGATTCTTGTTTCAAAATCTGTTGGTTGCCTTCCCTGCAAAACATTAAAAAAAATCTGATGTGTTGCACTCACATAACTTTCCCTACTCTTGTACTAACCATTCTTACAAACTCTTATTCCTATATCTTCATGTTAGTTGAGATAAACATTTGTACAAATTATCTTATTGCTTATTTACTTATAGGTGCAAAAGGAATATGGGAATACAGTAGGTTTTGAGTGATACTCAAATCTTTTAAAGCTTTGAGATCATGTTCTCTTTGCAGCCTAACATATAAAAAATGAACAACAATGTTCCATTTCACGAAAGTTTTAAGTTTTCCGAAATTGACACAAATAATAAGGAATGTCTCCGAAATGGTTCACTCTACAAACAAATTTATTCAGATATAAATTGCGCATTTTAGCGAGATCTACATTATTTGTATAGTAAGATTGTCTCTTACGGTTTACAAATTAATCAAAAGTCATCCAGATTAAACAGGACTACATAGGCTATATCCAGAAAATTCGAAATATACATTTCATTTGTCATACAAATATCTTAAACATATAGCATTTTAATCAAAATCGTTACAGCCATTTTCAAGAAAATCAAAATATTCCATATAAATGGTAGTTTAGGGTGGGGCTACTTTCTTCAAAATCTTTGTATTGCGTCCTTGAAAGACATTAAACTTAAATACCAGCTTTGGTTTTTAACCAACTTATTGTTTTTGAGTTATGCTGTCCACAGACTGACACACACACACACAGACCTTTTTCTAAAAATCCTTTTTTTTTTTTTTTTTTTTTTTTTTTTTTTTTTTTTTTTTTGATTCAGTGGGCCTTAAAACATATATTTCCGGTGAAATCTCATCATCAAATTTTTTGGCCGGAATATAATACTTCCTCTACTTACCAGTAGAGAAAGTTATGGCTCCTATGGCAACATAATGGGTGCAGTAACACCAACTATGGCCGTAGCTTTACCATGGTTATATTTTACAAACAGTTGGTGGTACTAATACAACGTAACAGATGTTATATCACCAAATATAACCATTCTGCACCATAATGGGGGGGTGGGGGGTGGGGGGAAGTGTCACAGTTGCTTTTTGGGGTATTCCAATAAGCTGTTTCCTCTATATTTTATTGTTGGCATTAATCATTGTGGGTTATTTATCAATAAATATACATAAATATGTAGAGATTAGGCTTTACTGACTTTATTTAAGATGGAATATATGTGACTACTTTCGTTATGGTTCCATAACATCCTTATACTTCAAAGCTTTGTTTTGGTCGCCATCAATACAGATGCTAGATGACAGTTTTTATTGCATTGCTAACCACAGAAAGCAAAACAAATTTGTTAACAGAATCGATTGGTGGAATATCAAAATTCATAATGGGATCCTTATTTTTCAAAATGAATATCTTTTCCGAAACCATTAAATCCGTCGATCCACTGATTTAAAAATTGAGACTGAAGATTTTAAATATCTCTTAAACTTATATAAAATTAAAGCAAATGTGACAGGAGATATAAGGAAAGCATATCAGTTTCAGTTTGTAGAACAAACACATTAAAATTTGATTTTGGCAACTTATCTACAGAAGAAACAATAAGCTAACAAAAGGGGAAATGGAAACCAGCTGTTCTATATGATTTGTTGAACACGAACTACCACAATGATAGGAAGTTCAAGAGGATATTATGAAATACGAGGTGCATCCAGAAAGTAAGTCTCGATGACCGATAAAGAGAACAAAAACATCACTAAGTAAGAAATATTTATTGGAATAATTACATAGACTCACTGGCTAGTTTTCAACATAGTCACCACCATTATTGAGGCATTTATTGTAACGGTGCATCATTAATTGTATGCCCAAGTCATAGGATTCTGCCGCCAATGTCTGCAGCCACGAAATCATTTCATTCTGCACCTCAGTGTCACTGTGAAAACGTTTTCCTGCCAGAAAACGCTTCAAAAGACCGAAGAGTTGAAAATCACTTGGAGCGAGGTCGGGGCTGTAAGGTGGATGTTCGAAGAAATTTATTCAACACATTTCGTGTGGCATTGGCTGTATGGGGTCTTGCATTGTCATGCACAAGCGTAATGCCTCTTGTCAACATTCCACATCTCTTGTTCTGGATTGCCCGTCTGAGTTTATGCAACGTCAGGCAATATCGATCAGCATTTATGGTCTCCCCTCACAGTAAAATGCTGCACAAGAGGACACACATCGATTCCAGAAGACAGTGCACATGATTTTTTGAATGAGATTGTCTGCTTGAATTTGATCTTCACAGGTGAACCACTATGCCGCCAATGCATTGATTGTTGTTTTGTCTCTGGTGTGACATGCACCACCAATGTTTAGTCCCCAGTGACAATATTGTCAAGAAACTGGTCACCTTCCGCTGCATATCGCTGTAGGAATGTCAATACTGCGGCCAGATGTTTGGTTTTGGGTTCAACTGTCAGTTGTCTAGTTACCCATCTTGCACACTGTGAAAACCAAGCCACCGGGAGACAATTTCTTGCAAAAGCGGGCGAAACATCTGTGGAAACTGACAAGAGAGATCTGAAACTGCGAAGCGCCGGTTCTGCACAATTGCTTCCCGCACACTTTCCAACACTTCTGGCATCACCAGGGACTGTCGGCCATTACGGTCTTCGTCATGATTATTGGTTCTTCCTTCCGTGAATTGCCTGCACCATTCTCTTACCATACTGTCACACTTAATGTCCTATCCATACACGTGACACAATTGACGATGGATCTTGCTTTTGAGCATGCAAAAATCGGATTATTGCATGAACCTCGCATTTGGCGGGAGACAATATCGGAACAGCGATTTCCTCCTAGTACAGATCAGTAACCACTGCCATCACAAAACTGAAACTTTACTACAATGTTACCATATACTTCCTCTCTTCTCCTGCACATGCACATTCCTATGCGATTGGTGGTGCCATCTATGAATGCGATCGGGACTTACTTTCTGGATGCACCTTGTATATGAAGTTGGTATCTGTTGTATTCAGATATTTTACAAGGGCCTTACTTCAGACAACAATAATACAGGTCTTAGTTATTGAACACCAGGATTAATTAGCTCTAAATTTTATTTAGTCAACCATTTACTAATGAAAAATTATGGCGCAAGCTTATATTTGAATATGTTGCTGTTATCGATTTCGTTATATCAGTTAAGGAAAATGATTGGTATTTAAAATGAGCATCAGTATCTATGTTTTTTGTTTTCAGAGAAAAATGAAGATCTGTAGCTTTGGTAACAAATTTGTTTGTATAGCTTTGAGAATGAGTTGGAGTCAACTCAAAACTTGAGTCAGTTTTGCAAAAAGAACTTGCAACATTACTAAGATAAGTGAAGATTTTAGTTTCTAATTTGTTCTTACTTTAGAATTCCTTATATAATTTCCTCTTTCTTAAGAGAGAAAACACTAAATGGGTAATATTTTACATATACAGTGTGTTTGCAGATTGACCGGCGTGCCCTCCACCAGAATTACACATAAATGACCAGCGCCATGAGTACAGAACACTAACTACTGCACTAAATCACATTAGACTTATCTGCATAACAACAGATGTTGAAATTGATGACCTTCAATGCAAATACATTTCTTACATCTCTGAAAACAACTCTAGTTTGTAGAAAATCCCCATCTTATTCATGAAGTTCTTCACTACAGTGCTACACTTGGGGTTTTATGTGCAGCGAGTGTGCTTAGAATTATCTGCCACATATTTTATGATACTGCAATGTTTCATACATTTATGTAAATTCTAATTTAAATGTTTTAACATTGGTTAAGATTTCTTTAGAGAAAGTTTGCTCTTTGGATCTCGATTGTTGCTAAGAGAGAAAAGAGTAACAGAGTAGTTTGAAGAAGGTTAGGTGTAAAAGTGCATGAAAAGTCTGAGTGTAACTGTGTAAACTGATGTATGTGAGGTCATACCAGTGGTACATTAGTGTAAATAAAATAATTGAAAAGTTTATAGTGTTACAATATTTTTTTCCATAACTAACAAGAAATAGAAGATTGTGTGGCTGGTTTCAGCAGGATTCAGCTATAGTGCACACTGCTGGTAATTCTATGCATAAATTGAGAAGTGTGTATGGTGAGAATAATTAGTCAAGGATTGTGGCCATCTCGTTTCCCTGACCTATCTCCATGTGATTTTTATTTATGGGAAATGTTAAAGTATAAGGCATACACATCAAATCTGCACACATTACAGATATTGAAGGACAATATCACAAGAGAAATACAGGCAATCAGTCGACATGAACTTTTGTGAGTAAACCAGAACTGTTTTCGGAGATATAGGGAATGTCTTCAGTAGTTAGTGTTTTGTACCAGTGACTTGCCGGTCCTTTACGTGTAACTCTGGCTGGTCGTCACCTGGACCAGTGCCACCACGGGGTGGTTTGGTCAATCTACAAATACACTGTACCAAAATCCAATTTTCATCACAAATACTTAACGTTAGGGAATGTTGGGTACCTTGATAAATAACATTAGCACATTATTGTTGTTTTACGATCATGATATTGCCTCGTGAAACTCTTAAAAACATGCAAATAACCTTTTTTTCAAAACTCGTTAGAAAGCAGACGCTATACACAGAAGGTATGTAGTACAGGCTAAAGCAAGGATGGGGAATGTCCAGTACTTTTCTATTGTTTATTGTCTTCTAAAATGTTACCACAAATTCATCATTTTCTTCTCATTGTTAACCAGTCTACAGTCTTTCCTGCTATCACAACCTACAATTTTTATTTCTCATAAGCTTGCTCAGTCCCTTTAGTCCCTGTCTCTCACACATTTATGACGTTACAATCACTTGCGACGCTCATTGAATCTTGACAGGACAACACACGTGCACAGCTGTCTCACACTCACTGACACACTGGCCAACTCATGTCTGTAATTCAGCTCTCAAACTCACACTCTGGTGTCCTTATATACTGGGAATGATGTCACACAGGCCTTTCTCACCTTGTACACACACATGCACCAGAAATAACTCCGCTAGAAGTATCAAGAACATTCCCAAAAGCCCTTTTGCTTCCTCTGCTTCGATTGTTTACAGTCATGTACACACAGCAGTCGTGCAAGGTAAGCCAGCCTTGAATGTATTTGCCTGTTCACTGGCACGGTGTGTGAAGTGAAGTAGCTTGGCCCCGTCCATCCTTTGTTGACCACCAAACCCGACATCACACCATGAAAAGCAGGGAACTATGTCAACATATGCACAAGTATGAAGAATACTCCTTTAGGAACAATAATTGACACACAGTATGTTATTTATTTGTGTAAGTGTCCGTAAAGGGCAAGGTGCACATGCTTGTATTTTGAGTGTGAATGTTGGCAGCAGCTCAACATGAGAGGGAAGGGATGCGCAGGAGAGAAACACTCCCATGCTGCCTTGGGTGAAGTACATCCCCACCATTTTGTTCCATTCCTCATTTGTGCACCTTGCCTCAGACACTTGGACAAATAAATAACACATTATGGGTGTCAATTATTGTTCCTAAAGATGCATTCTCAATACTTACACAATAAAACAGTGTGATATAGTGTTAAAAGTGTGAAAATCCATTTAAAGTGTCTTGATAAGTATACAATATAGTCCCACTAAACTGCATTGAACATTTGCAGGTAGAGAGCTAATTTTATGTAGAACGTGCATACCAAATTTCATTAACATGTGCATTTTTCTTTTGGAATTACACAAAATCTAATAAAACCCACTTTTTATCAAAACTTAGTCTGGTTGGGATAGGTCCTTATTCTAGTGAGCCCCTCAATTATAAATATATCCATTTTGAAAAATGAGTTGTTTGTGCTTGACAGAAAACGTTCACATGCAGCCAGTTGGATGTATTGCTTAAGGACATGGCATCTCTTAACCTGACTAAGTATGTGAGTGAGGCAGCTTCTGCTATCGTGGAGGCAAAGCTGAAAATGACGGATGTGCCAGCTGCAGTGGAACTGTGCAACGCTCTTCACCACAACTACGCTGAATTCTCAGCTCACCTGCTGGAGAACTGGCAGAAGTTCCTCTCCATAAAGAAAGATGACAAGGTAAGCTATGTAACCCATTAAAGCTCAAATCATTTTATCACTTATATCTTTTTATAAGCTTTAAAGTTAATTAAACCTGGGACATAAAGTACAGTGTGTACTGTGATGTATTGTTAGTTGTGTAAAGAACGTTGTGCTCTGTGATTGGAAGTGACAATGGGTCTCGTGACGCAGGAAATAGTGTTTATAGTGGAGTATTATTTTCGCTCATATGGAAATGGTTATCAAGGCGGGCCGAGTTTAAAGTTAGTGGTGGAACAATATCGTGATCACTTCAATAAGCCAGCACCAAGCAACACAGTTATTGTATCTATTGTTAAAAAATTTCATTGTACGGGTAGTGTATTGTGTCAACACAAGGGAAGATTTGGTAGGCCAGTAGCTATGTCCACAAATGAAAATCATGGACGTGTCCTCAATCAGGTGTTGCAGTCTCCAAAGCAAAGTCTTCATCGAATATCCCTGAAATTAAACATCAGTAATACGTCACTTCGACGATTGTTTAAAGACATTGGTGGATTTCCGTACCGAATACAGTTTGGACAACGACTGACGGAGCACGATAAGCATGTCAGAGTAGAATATTGTGCGCGATTTTTGGCCATGGTATATGACGATTCAGATTTCTTGTTCAGCGTGTGGTTCTCCGATGAAAGTCACATTCACTTGGATGGTTTTATCAATCACCAAACAACTCACTTTCTTGTTTTGAGAGGTCAGACACTATAGTCCAGAAAGCGCTACATAGTGTGCGTGTGACGATTTGGTGTGCAGTGTCAGGAAACAGTGTGCTAGGTCCTTATTTCATAGAGAATGATGATGGTGCACCTCTTACTGGTAACAAGGAACGCTTTAGGACCATGGTGACCGGGCCATTTATTTATTCAGGATCTAAGAAGGTTTTGTTGTGCCAGGAGCATGCAGATGAATAGACAGTGGTTCCAACAAGACGGGGCGACCTGCCACACCGCTCGACAATCTATGACTATGCTGCAAGAAACCTTTCCAGGTCAAGTAATTTCCCACAGCGCTGAGTTCCCCTACACACCACATTCCCCCAATCTCACACCTCCTGATGCTTACGTGTGGGGAATGTTAAAGGAGAAAGTTTTCAATTGTCCAGATCCACCCCAAACTGTGCCTGCATTATGTCAGAAGATCGTCTCATTCTTTGGGCCTCTGCAGGAACCTGTGTTCCGGAATATGTTGGAAAATCTGCATGATCGTTATGAACACTGGAGCACATTTGGAACATTTACACTATCATCTCGATACGTAAGGTAAAGACAATAAGAGTAACATAATTTCCAGGACTGTATTTTTTGGCACATAGTGTACTTACAATTGTAAGTTGCCCTTGGGTTACTTATCTCTGATGTGAGATTCTCTTGTGATCTACCAGGAAAGTACAAATCGGCTGGGGAATTTAATGTCAAGTAGCTCAGCGGTTATCATCATCATCATTTGTTGTTGTTATTATTATCATCATCGTTGTTGTTATTGTTCTTGTTAGTATTAGTATTAAGCTTTTATAAGAATGATTTGTCAGTCCTATATAAAAATGGGAGTCTGCTTATCACAGTGGCAACACTGCTGCTTATCAAGCGGAGAACCTGGGTTCAATTGCCAGTATGGCATGGGGATTTTTCTTCCACTGGAAGAGCTGATCTGGGATGCGCTTAGCCTCGTTGGGTCCCTGGGGACAGATGAGGAGCTACTTGATTAAGAAGTAGTGGACTCTGGTTGTGAAAGCGATGGCATTGACCCCCCTCCAGTTCTGTACCCCTCTCATGACACAGTGGTCGGGCTGTTGTGCTGGGATTTAGTTTTTAATAGTGATTTGTACAAGAGTGTGGTGCAACACATGTTAAGTTTTTCATCATGATGTTCACTTGTTTACAAGCTTGTCCACATTTACAGTGGCTAATTTCATACATGTATATTTTATTTGTTACAGACGATAAATCAGAGTAAGCTGAGAGTGGATTTAAGGTTTTATGCAGAACTGATCAATGTTGGAATTCTCACACACAAGGAAGGTTTGCCGCTTCTTGGCAATGTGCTCACGGTGCTTGTGAACATGGACAGGGAAGAGCACAACAATATGAATATAATACTCAGCTTCTGTCGCCATTGTGGAGAAGATTATGCAGGTAAATATTACCTTGCTATGTACAGCAATTATTGCACTCCATGCTTAAAGCAGAACGAAACACAAAAATGAATTACGTATCTTTGAATAATCTAGTAACAGTGATGTGAATTTAAATGATAATGAAAATTGAGTCTGATTGAAACACTTAATATCACTTACATGTAGTTAATCTTGAAGATTTCATTCACCACATTAGTTGATTCGTGAAGAAAGATAGCAGTTTGACCATCTCAAGGTGAGTGGTTCTCATGTTACTGGCAGTTGATGTTTTCACACACTATGTCAGTAGTTCCACTGAACTCAGAGAAGAAGTGAGACTACGGCTCACATGTTAATAGCAATTCAACATTTGATTTGCATCCATCCTTTCAGTTAGAACCAGAAGAGTGTGGTTTTCAAGATTTAAACCACTCTGACAGTAATTATAAGACAGCTAGTGTGATCACCAAAAACCATGCTGGTTCCATCCATTGGTATAAGTTGAAGGCCATTATATGAAAAATGTATTCATTTTTAAGCATACCTGAGATAAAGACTCTGATAACTCTCCAAACTTCCAGTGTGTATATAATGTTATGATCCAAATCTTTAAGAAGCTGTTGTCCAAAATAATTTTCTTCAGAGCATGATAGGTGATTGATTTACCTTTAATCCATAATTTGTTTCTTTGTTCTTGTAACAATTTATGAAGTTCACAAAATTTCCATTCATTGTTATGCAGCTATTTATGTTCATTTTTATATGATGAAGAATTGTGAATTTTTAAATTACTGTGGAACTGTTTCACTACAGTTTTGTCCATCCCATCAAAAACAGTTATTTTTACTGGCTTTCCACGCCATCAGTTCACAGTTTTCTTCTAAATCATCACCTTCTATACTGAATTCTCTTTCACTACTTTTATCATCATCGCCTTCATTGTCAGTCTTATTGCCAGTAACACTATCACATAACTCAGAAATAATGCATTTATAATTTCTAGCTTTGAATTGTTCTGTTCTTTGTCATTTGCTCTTGATTGAAGATAGCGAAGGATTAATTGTTTTGCTAAAACCTGATATCTGGAAAGTATCTTCATTTTTCCTTATACAATAGAACCCCGCAAATCCGAAATTCCAGATAATCCCAACACAAAATCCATGATTGAAAAAAGCAATAAAAAGCTAGTTATAGTGTAGAGAAAGCATTTTTATTAATAGAACTGACAAACTCATTATTGAAACTACACACATGGGAACAAACTGTTTCTTGCACAAAAATATTTGCTGAACTTTGCTATAGGCAATATGCCGCCTGTACATAAACATTTTCAGATATACTTAGATACCATACCAGTAACTATCACATGTTTATGAAACAGTAATTTTCACTTGACTGTCCAGACCCTAATGACCTAGTTGTTAATAGGTCCTTAAACACCACTTCTCATTCACTCCCTCACTCAACTGTCAAAGAACCTGCTTGAAGATACAATGTTACGCATACAGTGTGATTGTGTTGAACACATCGTGATTATGTTGTGCATGGTAATTGCAATGTTGTCACTTCTTCATATCATTGCACTATTACCTTGTAGCTGTTTATCCTATAGCTGAATTTATATACATTTTTGTTTTCATTTTTCAGATAATCCGAACATTTCCAAATCCGAACAGACCACACTCCCAATTAATTCAGATTAGCAGGGTTCTACTGTAGTAGGAATAGTTCCAGTTTTAATAAAGGCCGTCTGAAATTTTTATCTCTTATAAGCTGTCTTTTTAATAACTGAGTCTGTTCATAATCTGTGTCCTTAAAATGGAAGAAATATAAGTACTAGGATCAGACAAAAAGTCCTTTCTTTTACAAAAGTCTACTCACAGCCTGTATCTTTTGGGAGATTTGTCTCTGGAAACAAATGAAAATGAGTTCCCTTGTGTGTTTCGTTTCTCACATTGCAGCCATATGCACCACATTGAGGTATTTTATTTGTCACAGTATTACATTGTTTGTATAATACTAAACTGACTCTGTAACACCAACATAATATACACTACTCCTGAACTCAAGTAAAAGAGGAATTTATGAAGATGTATTAGAGTAGAAGCAACAGTAGCTAATTGTGAAGTTCCGCATGCCTGCAGCGTGGATGGGGTCGATACATATAACATGTTGATTATTTCACTTGCACAGTGATAACATCATCATGCACTAAAACAACAATCTTACCACTGTGTTGTAAAAGCCATATCCTTCATTTAGGAAGAAACATGATTTTTATGTTTCGTTCCACTTTACATTCAGTATCAAGATTTCACCAGAAATACATGCTTTAAGAATCTCCAAATCCAAAAAGAATATTTTCAGGAAATGTGACTGAGTTTGTCTGGAACAAAATTAGAAATATTAACTGTACCCAGCTTGTATTTATACGTCACATTATGAAACAAAATAATAATTTTATGACCAATGAAGATATTCATTTCCACAACACTAGAAACAAAACAAATTTAAGAGTTATTGAACATAAAACATCCCTGTTTGTAAAGTATTGTGGGACTATGCTATTTAATAAATTGCTAGCAAATTCAAAAGAACAGTCCATGTGTTGTTTCAAAAGAGATTTGAAGATAGAGGATTATTATAGCATACATACATTTCAATTTAATAGTTTATTCATGTACTTAAATTGATGAATATTGTAATTAAATGATGTAAGGGTAATTTTGTGTTAATGTAACCTGATGAAATCATGTATACTTCGTTATATTCATGGTGAATAAAACTGAATTTGAAGTATAGCAGTATTTGCAAGATTTGACATGACAGCTCCATTTTGCAGTTTAGACTTAAATGTAAATAATTTTCATGGTGCTTATGTATGCATTTTATTTTACATTGTAGTTTCTTAGACAGATACGGAAAGGCTGTGATGTTTGTGTTACAGGTCTTGTGCCAAGGAAAATAAGAATACTTGCAGAACAGTACCAGGTAGCACTTCCACGAAGTAAACTTCTCTCCAAAGACAAACAAAAGAATGTTAAGGCACTGCTCAAGGATTATTATGCGTCTTTGGTAAAGCATGTCATGAAGGTAAGTAAAATGTGATCTGTTTGAGTGATGTTTAATTCTTAATCTTATCCTTAAACTTACATGATCACAGAACACTTTCAGCATCCCTAAACTTAGCTTTGGAATACCACAGAGAAAATAATTAATTTAGTGAAAAATTACTTTACAGAAAACAATAAATCAAATTCAGATTAATGAGAAACTGAAAGTTTTGAGTCAGTAAGCAGTTTGAGACAAGGTGATTCCCTCTCCATTCTACTATTTCACTTTGTAGTGGAAGAAGTTATACAAAGTAATGAAATAAACCCAGGTTGTACCATAATTAATAGAAGCATACAATATATGTGATCTACGTAGTTATAATTGCTTGGACATTAAAAGCAATGAAAGAAACTGAAGAACAAATCAAACATAACACAAAAGAAATAAGACGGGAAATGAATGTTGTTGTTGTTAGCTAATGCTGGATTTCTGACAATGAAGTCATTAATCCTCTTGCTCTCCAATATTTTTCACTGATGGATGGGAAGGGCACTAGAAGTGGCCGGGCATACTTGAAGGTGGTCTCGATCCATTTCCTCTTGCAGACCACATAGAGGACAGAGTGGTGAAGAGTATATCCCAATTCAAAAGAGACTTAGCAGTAAATGTAACCGCCTTTAGAGCACCATATTTTTATATTTTGGCGGTCACATCGCTCTCTCACAACCCCCAGAATGTCTGGAGGATCACACCTGTCGTTGGTTTACGGGGCTCACCGACCTGACCGGGAGAATTATCAAAATAAATTCACCGACTATATCCTCTGATTACCAATCAGAGGACGTATTACATGCCATGACAGATCAGCATGTTAGGGGTTAAGGTTTTATAGAAAAATTAGAGAAATGGAGAGGTTGGAAAAATGACTCCCAAGCCCTCGGGAATCCTAATAGCATCAGGGTCGGAAGAGTACAAGAGATGACCAAGGTAAGGTCAGATAGAAAAGTAACAATGAGGAGCAAAACACCAGTAAGTGGAAGTAATGTTTTCCTCAGCTTGGGTACCTTGTGGTTGCCATTCACATATCCCCTAGACAGAGATCCCTGAGTAAGAATGTAAGTATATGAGATTATTTTATCTGATGTATTTATAAATCCCTGAAAGCTCCTTTTGGGAGTTTTATGCCAAAATTATATAATATAGAAACTGAAAGCTTAAGCACTTTGATCAAAATTATATAATGTTTCCTACCAAATTCTATTTTTCCTGTAACACATTTTAAAGTTTGAACCATTTATTGTTCATTTCACTCACCTTCTGAAGTACAGTAGAGTCTCACAAATCCAGTTAGTGTACACCTGACATGTTTATTACATACTTTTGTGCTGCTCTCCTAAAGAGAGACAAAGCTATAATCACAGAACTTTTCATGCTTAGCTTGTCATCTCCTTACGTAAAACAATTCAGTTCAAATGTAACATGCTACACTTATTCTTATGCAGACACTTAAAAAGTGCCTATCATGGGAACTGTTCAATTCATGAAACATGAAGAGATCATTCACATTCACTTACAAATGACTGAAATGTTATACCAGAGCCTTTATGATGCTATGTGCAGGTGCTGTAGTTTGTTTCTAGATAAGCGTTGGTGCAGTTTTTATAAATATGTCTTTACCTAGCAGCGGGAAGAATGTTCTTACTGAAAGATGAAATAGTGTGGTAGCAGACGCTACTCTTATCTGCAGGGTCGAGGTTACAGAATGGAATGCATAAATCAACGTTCCTTTATCACAACATATTTATTCGTTAATTTACACTTTCAGCACCATATTAATTAATCAACAACTTTCACAGGTAGAATCTACACTGTATAAAAGTTTGGGTGTAAGTTACATGTTCACACGCTACCAAAAAATACACATCCTTTCATCTTGAGCACACAGACGCTAATGAAAAAAGTCCCTGGCGTCTGTCTGACGCAACACCGCCATTCTTTTGTATTCATCCGCGCAATAGTTTTTATTGGTTGAACACAAAGTGACAAGAAAACATTGGCTATCTTGAATATTAAAAATAAGTCCCTGATACACCCAAACAAGAACTAGAAATTTACACACTCTTACAAAAATATTTACATGAACGATTTTCTATTGGTCAATATTCTGTCTCAGCGTTTAATGTTCTTTTTGTCACAAGTATTGAGTTAATGGTTTCAGTTCATCTGTTATAATTTGTCCTAAAGTGTTCCATATATATTCCAAATCTGAGGCAACCTCACCCACCCTTTACCTCAGATAAGCGCAACCCTAATGTATGTAGCAAACGTGAAAGTTGTTGCAGAAGATTCACATAATTTCATTCACTTTATATCTGATTTAAATTTTTAACTTAACCCTTTGGCTGCCAAGATCCGATTAGATCCAATGCCAGTTGCCTTTGAATAATGCCATGATCTGATACAATCTGATCCGCTGAGGTTGGTTTTTCGCATTCAAATAATTTAAAAATTATGCAGCAGATATATGTGTCCACCTCTGTCTAATCTACAATATGTAAACTGTATTGGTATCACTGTTTGTTTGTTAATCTCTGTGCAATTAATTTTTCTTTCTGAGGTCACACATTGGGCATTTTAGCGCGCTAGGAGAAGAGAGTGGTAAACGCGTGTTGTAGGATGTTGCGTGCAGAGCTTAATTATTTATTCTATATACAGTGATTTCCCATGGTGTTTGCTTAGTATCCATTACAGAATGGCATATTGGAATAAGCAATATTCGACAGAAAACAAAATTATGACAGCATTACTGGAAAGTGACAGCTGTAGTGATATTTCTCAATTGCCTTAATGGAACAAGTAGTGATGCGAACAGTGAGATAAATGAAATAAACAATCATGTGTGTTCTGCGCAGTCTCCTACAGGAAATGACACAGATCAGGATGAAGATGAACTGCATACTAACTAGCAAGATGTAACCATGAACATGGAGCTTTTTGGAACATAAGTGTTCAATGGCATTTGCCAAGAAAAAACTCTAAATTGCAGTTCACAAAATTAACCGTGTTCATTTCAACAATTTTAAACATAGAAGTTTTAAACTTTGTAATTTTATAAATAATATAATTATAAATTGACAAGAAAAAGCAAAATTGATATGTATAATAATTATGGTATCAAAAATAAACTGAAAGTGGAAATAAAAATTTAACAATTCAATTCTTTTTAAAAATATGTGTACTAGAGTAATGTTCTCAAAAGAATGTATAAGTGTAAAACAACATTTCAGAAGTGACTATAAAAACTCAACTAAACAGATTCAAAATTGAGGTGAATGGAAAGCTTTGTGTAAAATCTTACATTTCCCCATATTTAGGGCTGACAGCTTGGCAGCGAATGGGTTAAAAGCTTTGCATTTTCTTGTCAGATATAGGATTTAAAGATAATTTCCATATTTACGTGTGTAATGGACATCACCACATAATGGACGCACCCCAATTTGAATGCATGAAATTTAAGGAAAAATATCCCCCGCATAATGAACACATTTAATTTTTAACAAATTTTTGTCCTTCAATATCCTTGCATACATATGTCTGCAGCATGGGTTAATCTACATTTGAACAACAATGGACATAACCAGTGACAATGAGTAGGAGTTACAAAAAACAGATAAACAGTGGCAATGTATAGTTTTCTGCATTTTCATTATGTACTACTTAGGATGGCACCAGCGATAGTAATTGGTAGTTACTAGAAACACCATGTATGTTTTCAGTTTAGTATCAATAGGCTGTTATTGTTAGAAGTATTAAGTTTGTTGTTTGCTTGCTACTACTGCCTATAGTATTCCACCTGTGAGAAATGGATACAGTTATAGGCTGGTTTTAAACTAAACGAGATAACATTTGCTCAAGAGAATGGAAATGGGTGTGCTGGCCGTGAATTAATCATTTCAGAGTGCAGTGTTTACAAGTGGTGGAAACAGAAAGAAGCACTAACGAAAGATGCCAAACAAGTCCAGAAAATCATTTCGTGGGCCAAAGAGTGGAAAATATCCTCCACTTGAAACTGAACTTTTAGGATATATGTTTGAGTTGTGTAACAATAGAGTTGGGGTTTCACAAGAAATGTTACAGTTTAAGGCTAGGGAATAAGTAATATTGGGATATATTCTTCACCACTCTGTCTTCTATGTGATCTGCAAGAGGAAATGGATCGAGACCACCTTCAAATATGCCCGGCCACTTCTAGTGCCCCATCCATCAGTGAAAAATATTGGAGAGCAAGAGGATTAATGACTTCATTGTCAGAAATCCAGCATTAGCTAACAACAACAATAAGTAATAATGAATTCAAAGTGAGCGTGGGCTGGATCTTCCATTTAATGAGACGCAAGGAACTTCCACTCAGAAGATGAAAATCAATTTGCAAAGAAACATTGCAACACTAAACAAAAACTTTTAGAATTCTATACGTTTGTAATTTATGCAGGGAAGAGGAACAATTACTAGTCACAAATGGGAACACGGGCCAGACACCAATGTTCTTTGATATGCTTGCAAATACAACAATCAACAATAAAGGAGAAAAAAGTATGTTGATATGCACTACAGGCTATGAAAATTGTGATGCACTGTAATGCTTGCAATAACAGCAGATGGAAGAAAGCTACCACGTTACAGAAGTTTTAAAAGGAAAACCATGTCAAAAGTTATATATCCAGCTGGCATTCATGCCAGAGTCCAAGAAAAGCGATGGAGGGATAGGGAGATCGCCAAGGATTGGTTGAAGACAATGTGGAAAAATCAGCCTGGTGCTCTGCTTTGTCAGCCAGCTTTTCTAGTATAGGACAATTTTCAAGGTCATCTAGGTGATATTAACAACTTGCTAGTAGACGCTAAAACAGATGTTGCCGTTGTTGTAGGTCATCTCACATCAGTGCTTCAGCAGCTAGATGTTAGTGTAAGCAAACCATTCAAAGACAATATTAGGAAGCTTTGCACCAACTTGATGTCAAGTAAAATACATGTCTTGACACCAACAGGGAACATAAAATGGCCCTCCATAGAAATGATGTGCAAGTGGATCATAAGGGCGTGGAGGCAGATAAAGCTTGAGGTAGTTGTAAAAAGTTTCTTGGAGACCAGTATAGCCAATGCTTTGGATAGCTTGCAAGATGACAT